>VZUI01043527.1:7500-57299 GCA_013401135.1 Cettia cetti | reverse complement strand
AGTGTACTGATTTTTTTTTTTTTTTTTTTTTTTTTTTTTTTTTTTGTAGAAGTCCCTTGAGAAAAAGAGTAGAAATATCACTTTCCATGGGTAAAATGACCTTGAAAAGCAGAAGCCTGCCAGGGGCAGAGGAACATGCCTCCCAAAGAGCTTGCAGGAACAAATCAGCCACAAATGAAACAGAACTGAAAGGCAGAGAGGACGATAAGAGTAGATTTATACTGAAAGGTTTGATCCTACAAAGATTTATGGATGTGGTGACCTCTGTGCACTGGGGCTGTGCTCTGCAAAGCATCCTGTGGCTCCTCCAGGGCACTACCTGACAGCCCAGCTGCTCAGATACAGTTCTCATAGGGTAGTGGTGCTGTCCACAAAAATTGGATTCATTACCTGGTGTGCAGCAAGCCAGTAATTAAACACTTGAGAGAGATGTTGACTATTTATTTCAGAGCTTTGCAAACCTGTGTGCTCTGTGAAATTCCACAAATGAAGCGCACCAACTATCAAAACTTTTTGCTATTTATACATTTTAGCAAACACAGGAGTTAGTGTTCATTGGATACAAGTTATACAGTTCTCTTAATAATTAGCATTCAATCTTCAATTGGTTAATGATTCTGTTGCCTCTCGTGCTAGTATAAGCCCCCATGCTCAGTGTTTCTCTTGTTTTGCATCAGTAGGTTTCTTGGGGTGGTGGTCAGTGAGTCAGTGGTTGCAGATCTCCCCCTGCCATAATTTCCTTTTACCCTGTAGGAGCTGATTTAAGCACAGTTGCTGAGCTGGGTTTATTAGTTTCTGCCTTATCTTGGAAGTTCTGCCAGTTGTTTTTGTAGCCAATAAATTCTGTACTTTTTGCACCTACTATCAGTAGGCATCCTTCTTCCTAAGCTTTGTTAACATCCCCCTAGGTCTGAGTTCATGTCCAGCCTAAACCTTAACAAGGCACTTCTACCAAGTAATTTGCTTTTCTAACACAAGGGCATCACTTAGACCTTGTTCGCTGCTCTCTTGATGAGATGGTTTAAATCTCCCTTCTTATTGATTGGGTTTGAAATGATACAAAGATCAAAGACTAAAGAACATTCTTACTTAAGAAAATTTTACATATTTCACATTTTGCAACAATCCTGAAGACCAGGATGGGGGTTAGACCAACTGTATCCATGCATAACAAAGACTGAATCATCTGATGCAGTAAATGCCCTTCTGGAGGGTGTTATTTGGGGCAAACATGGTAAGATACATTCTTCAGCCCTCCTTCAGTTGATTCACACCCATAGTATAAGATTGACAATGGTAACATTTGTTAGTTAAGTACATTGGAAAAATATCTCTGTATTAAGCTACCTAGTTAAATCTGTAAAGTTGAAAACTGACTGCTGTCTAAAGTGAGATATTTCTGCTTTAAGGAAATAATCCATAGTAGTGATGCTGCTGAATAACCTGTCAGAAGATGTAAAAAGAGCCTAAATTCTGTGGCTTATTACAGGTTACAATAGCTATTTGATAATTTTCTTAAAGCTGAATGTTTATTAAAGGCTTCTTTTCTCCCTAACTTACAGTTTTTAAAGCTTTGCAGTAAGACCATTTGACTTAGGTGTCTCCAGCAGCTCTGAGAAAAGCAGTGGGCACAGAAGAGGATGGATGTTAACATTACTGGAGTGGAGAGTTCAAATTGTTTTCTATAAGATTGAACCTGCTGTAAGAACAGTGTAGCTTTTTTTGTTGTCCAGCATAAGACAAGGCATGCTGTTCAGTTAGCAGGCTGCCTATCCAAAAGCAGAAGGGTAACATCTGTAGTTTGCTAGGATCAGGGTTTAATCTGACACCATCAAGAATCTCTAAATAACACTTTTTAAATTTGTTTGTTTGCACTGCAAATGGAACATTCTTGTGTTAACCCAATTAAGATGTCTAGAAGTAAATGCAGGACCTCAAGCAGTCATCAGGATGTGGCAGACTTTAAGTCCTGTGCCAGGCTCCTCATGAAATTAGTCAGCAGTTCCTTAGGAGTTTGCAGACAGCCTTCTCTCATAGCAGGCCTGGACTGATAGGAAGTGAACAAGCAACAGCTCTTTATCTAAATCACTGAGCTGCTGCACCGGCATGCAAGAGAATAACCTTTGCTCAAATCAAACAAGCAGGCCAATTACATTGGTAGATTTTCCTCTTTGGAGAAAAAAGCTGTTACTAAAGCCCTAAGTCACAAGGCTGCACCCTATAAATGAGATAAGGCCATCATCTAGTCAGTGGGTTTGCCTTTCCTCTTGAGATATCACTGTGTTGCTGCTGTGAAAGCACAGGAAACCAGGTCATTCCTTAGCTAATTTCTCCCTTTGCTAGTTAAAACCCTCTCATGTAAGGCCACTTCAATTGACTTGCTGGAGCATGCAATTGCTCCCTGGTAGGTTTTGTGAAGGAAATAGCGTTATCTGATAACACAAGCTATATCATAACATTAAATGCCATGTTTAAAAAGCTAATCCTCAAGTTAAGTGATTATGTGGAATTCCTGGCTCATTGAAATAATAAATATTAGCTTTGTCAGGCATTACTGTTGTGGAGAAAGGCTTGAAAATAAGTACTCCAAACATCACAAACCATGAAATAAACAAAACCAACTTTAATTAATTTGTACTTTAAAAAAGAGAAAACAGATGAACAACAAAAAAACCCCCAAATCAACCAACCGAAAAAAGAGACACAAATTTCCATAAATTTCCTATTTTTATGCCTATGTTCTTTCCTTTTTAGAGAAACTTCTGAAAAAGCACTGGGGCTATGGCTGAAAACATTAAACATTTTTTTCTGTAATTGCCAACGAGTAAGTAAGTGTGTCACATGTTTTTTACACTGGTATTGTTACTATTGGTAAAGAGGTGAGGTGCTGCCCTTTGGACAAATATACACCAAAATTTTTGAAGTTTCATTTTCTTTTACATTTGTATACTTAAAAAATCAGTTTCATTTCTGATTTTATTTAGGATTTGTTCTCAAAATATTAATGTGCACTTTCATTTTGGCCCAAATCCCTTTATTATCCTGCAAAGGCCTTTTGCAATTTAAGACTATTTCCACTTTTGAAAAACATTTATTCTTGCTATGCCTTTTGTACTTTTTTCAGTGAACACATGAATATCTTTCTATAACTGTTTCTTTTTACTGGGAAGCCTGAATGAAGAGAGAATGGCCATAATAAGAGGCAGTAGGGACACATCTGGGCTAAGTACAGTTTTTTTGGTAGATGTTTACTCCTGTTCACTTTTGTCAGTTTAGCTGGTAGAGATTCTGCCTTCAGTTCCAAATCTTCTATCCACATAGAGAAGTATGACTGTAGAAATTTATTACAAACCCTTTCCTTTCTGCTGCATTTTACTCTGGTCTTTACCTGACTTGAATGTGCAAATTTTAACATTTTCCCTTTGTTTCTCCTATCCTCTCCTGCAGCTGTTTTCATGTGTTTAACATCACCCAGCAGTAGCTGTTTATGCACTTCAACAGGCCCCATACGATGGGGCCTTAATTTACTGTGGCCAAACTGAATTCTCTGTGATTTATGTATTAGCCTTAGGAGCTCTCTTTTTCTGGTACCTGGCATACATGGCAAAGGAGGTGGAAATTTTTCACTTGGTGTTAAACTGCTGGTTAGTAACTTAGCAGGTTATCTGTGTCTAACAAGTCTGAGATATATACTGACAGCAGTTTTATGCAACAGATACCTTGAGAAAAATATTTCTTATGCCTACTTTGAGAACTAAAAAGGTAAAAACAGTTATTAAATTTGTTCTACGTGGGCATTGTACCGAAGAGTTTTGGGTTTTTATAGCCAAGCCACTTCCAATAATAGGTACCAGGAAAGATCATGAGAGATCAAAAGCCTATCATCAAGTGCAAAACAAGATTAGTGAATAATAGCATATGATTATCTGGGGAGGACCTTCCACTCTCTCATAAAATCCTGTAAAATTTGCACATAAATGGCACAGCAGCTGCATCAGCATCACTGACATTCTGAGACAGAGTCACACTAGTGACTAGATGATATTTTCTGCTGTTTACGTCTAAGTGACATAATGCTTATGTGAAATCCTGATGTTAAAATTCCCCCCAAAAAGCTGAGATTCTTAAATGAGTCATTGAAAGCCTATTTTTTCTGTCAATGCACTTTAGACAGGAAATTCTAAAGACAGTCCCTAAAGAATTAAAGGGTTAAACCAGCCAAGTCCCTCAAATGTACAGCATATCCATGCAGTAGTTTAAAATTTCACTCTTAATAGCATAGATGTGAAGCCTTCCTCTGAAGTCAGTGGAGTTGTTCTCAGTTATACTGTTGGAAGTGAAAGCACATATCACTCATTGTATGAGAACAAAACCAAAAACCAAACCTGAAGACTTGCTGTGACTGAAGTTGAGAATAGGTCTTATTATTTTGCCCATGTAATATCTTGATGCTAATCTGTTCCATGTATTTCTTGTTCTTTTCATCCCTTTCTCTTTGGTCTTTCATAAAGACATTTGTTCAAGGCAGGTCTCAATTACATTGAACGGGTGTCTTAGTGATGTTAGTGGCAATCTTATAAGAAGTACTTGGAGAATTTAGGAGAGAAGACTGCTTTCTTAATGAACCTTAGTATATTTGTGAAATATTCATGCTGAAAACCTGCTGTGGTTTATAGCGGAAATTCAAGTAGAAATTCTGTTATTTCCTGCTCAGTTGTGCATATGCTGTCCCTGCAGCAGGCCAGGCCATATCTGCTGAGCTCTTTGAAAGCAAAGGATTGGCCATCCCTGAAAATGGCAGCCTGTACAAGTGAATTTTTTCAGGAAATTATCAGGACCAGCTTAAAAGAACATGAAAAAAAGGCCTTTTCCACAGAATTTCTTCTTAAGAACTAGAGGCAGTCTCTCATGGCATTCCTTTGGATATCTTCTGCCTCTGTCCTTCAGTGATTCTTTCCATGAGGGCTTCTTTTTTTACACTCACTTCTACAGTTTTGAAGTGTGACCTGGGCAGAACAGGAGGATTTCCTGCTTTTGTTTGGGACATCTTTCTTGCTCAGCATCCAGAAACCAGAGATGCTTCTTGGGGAGGAAGGCTACCCTTCAGCACCCATTTCAAGGTCTGATCCTTTGGGAGTGTTGAGGGGTTGATTTTGGTGTGTGCATTTCCTAGATGATCTGTGTTTCTGCTGTACACTTTGTGTGCTTGGGATGTCTGACTTACTATGCAGAACCAAGCACACACACAGTTACTCCCCAGATATATTAAGCCCATGAGGTGCACACTGCACTGAAGCCTGCATAAGTATTTTTATCAAGAAAATCCATCAATCCTAGTGGGCCCTGAAGTGACTATCCCAAGAGTCAGTGTCTAAAACTTAATTAAATTTTCACTACTTTTCTAGGCCATATGAAACCAGAAGTCATACCCTTCACAGAACTCAAATTTGTCCTCAATGATCCATTACACTCCTTCTTCCAGTGGATATTCATTAATAGCAAGGGTGGTCTTTTCCCTGTCATACACCCAGCTCTGCTGCACAATTTCTTCCATGTTGCACACTAAAAGAAAAGTGAATGAAGCTATTTTATTTTCTTTTTCAAGAACAGTCCTCCAGGACATAAAATAGCTTTTCTTGCCAGTATTATCAGAAATGACAGTTTGCAAAAGTCAGCAAGGACATTTTCTCCAGCAGGTTGTCAATTGTTTCTAATTTGCAAAGCATCCAAAAATTTTTCAACTACTGAAGCTAGTTCAAATTTTTGCACTCAAACAGCGTCACTTTTATAGATTTTAGAGACAAATATCTGACAGGCTCAGGGCTAAAAACTGATGTTGCCACATCCCGCTTTATTCATATTGGGCCCTTGCAGATGCTGCCAAGGACTAGGATATCAACAACTGACTGGCTCATTTCTCTTGACACCCTCCTTTCAGAGGTTTATATACATTGATGAGGTCCCCTCTCAGTCTTTTCTTGTAGAGGCTGAACAGGCTCAGCTTCCTCAGCTTTTCCTCACAACAGAGATGTTCCAGTCCCCTACTTATCTTTGTTGTCCTCCACGGGACCTGCTCCAGGATCTCCACGTCTCTCTCATCCTCAGGAGCCCAGAACTGGACACAGCACTCCAGATGTGCCTCACCAGGGCTAAGTAGAGAAGCAGATCACCTCCCTCAACCTGCTGGCAGTGCTCTTCCTGAAGCATTCCAGGAGACCTTTGGCTTTCTCGGGCACACTGCTGGCCCATGAGCATCTTGTTGGCCACCCGGACCCCTCTTCCTCCTCTTCTCCACAGAGCTACTTCCCAGCAGGCTGGCTCTCAGCCTGTGCTGGCATGGGGTTATTCCTCCCTAGATGCAGGATCCTCCACTTGCCTTTGTTGATTCCCTTAGCATTATTTCACAGACACAAGCCAAAAGATCCCTTGACACTGTGGCACCTCTCCCCCTCTGCAGTCCCATATATTTGACCAAGGTGGGCAGGCTGGCCAGAATGCCAGCAAGACAGGAGCATCACAGGGATGCACAGGAACTAGGTGGGTACCATATTCAAGCTATCCCTTCCAGAAAGCTTATTCCCTGCCTGCACCCACAGTCCCTCTGTGGTGGCAACTGGTCAAAGAAAAAAAAGAGACTTCAGGCAGGTTCTGTCCCACATATCTTCATGGGGTGGTCAGCAATGTCATCTTCTGCTACTAAAATAAAACTGGTTAACCACAGTGAGGCCTCTGCAAAAACAAAAAAGCAGAAAAATGCCCTGGATTCTGGAGAGATGATTAAATTGCATGCCCTGGAAGTTCTTATTATAATCACTTTTGATATGCACTCTGCAACATTCACCTGGGTTTCAGCCCTACCTCTGTCTACTGTTTGTGGCTGAAGAAAAAGTGATGTTTATTTTGAGCTAAAAGACAGCTTTGTTCCAGACCAGATGTCTCATCCACTATGCATATGTCATCCCTGCAGGTTCTATCTCAGACTCAAGAAACAGCAAGTTTTTCAAATAACAATGCAATGTCAAGATATTACATGGGCAAAATAATAAGACCTATTCTCAACTTCAGTCACAGCAAGTCTTCAGGTTTGGTTTTTGGTTTTGTTCTCATACAATGAGTGATATGTGCTTTCACTTCCAACAGTATAACTGAGAACAACTCCACTGACTTCAGAGGAAGGCTTCACATCTATGCTATTAAGAGTGAAATTTTAAACTACTGCATGGATATGCTGTACATTTGAGGGACTTGGCTGGTTTAACCCTTTAATTCTTTAGGGACTGTCTTTAGAATTTCCTGTCTAAAGTGCATTGACAGAAAAAATAGGCTTTCAATGACTCATTTAAGGATCTCAGCTTTTGGGGGGGAATTTTAACATCAGGATTTCACATAAGCATTATGTCACTTAGACGTAAACAGCAGAAAATATCATTCCATATTTAATCCAGCTGCTACATCATATAACATCTGACTTCTCCCTTTCACCCACCACAAAAGAACTGTAACATCTTCCTTCTTGGCTTTGTAACACCTATTTTGGAAACCTGTTGATTTTTTTTGCAATGACAGCTCACTGTCACTTCAAATATGGGTCCTTCTCAAATATCATTTGCAAGTGATCCATTTGTGCTTCCCTTCAAGTGGGTAAAATTTCGATTTTAAGATATGAAGAGAAGATTGCTCCAGTGGCTACTAATCACGTACCTTTGCTTCACCTTAAGATGTGTGATTGTCATAAATGAGGTAAATGATAATGGTCCAGATGTACAAAAGTACCTAAAGAAGAACCAACATAGAACCAGGATTTTCATCATCAGAGACATATCCCAAAAAGCTGCCTTATCCCACAAGGACTAGGAAAATTTTTGATGTGCCATTTAGTTATACTTAAATATATGCAAAGTGATGAATCTGTCTTTGAAGGAAAACACTGTTCTTCATCCATGGGTGGCCAAATCCACCATCCAAGCTTCCATCTGACTGATGGGAGCTCTGCACACTGCATCACTATACACATAGGATGCTTTGCTTGTGGGTAGCTGGAGACATCTTGGGCCAATTTTTGACACATGTCCAAGAGAAAACCTCATCAACCCTGCACAAGACAACACCAGAGCTAGACCCTCCAATGAGTGAGGAGAAGGACAGATGGGCTGCCAGACTGTACCATAAAAAACTTTGCTTGTGGAACTTGGCAAAATATAAACTCCAATGCCCTTTTATGACTGTGTTGCTGGCCCTGTGTTATATGGAAATTAATCACTCTTTTTAAAGATTTGCATATTCATAATTTACCCTAAGAGACTTATTAACAGCATCCTCAGTTATCCAGCCTCAGAGGTCAGCTGTAATAGCATGGCACCATTTTGTTTGTAGCCTAAATGGTTAAAAGTGTTTATATGCTTGGAAGGGAAATAAGTTATAATATACTCTTTACATTGACACAATTCCACCAATGCTTGAATATGGCTTTTGTTATCTAACCAATCATCTATTTCTTCTAGTCACCAAGAAGAGAAATTCTTGCTGTGAGGTGACAAATATTCATCCTTTGCCTTCACTAGATGAGATCATCATCTCCTGGAGGTGCTTATTCTTCCTGGCTGACTTTAAGGGATGCCTGCTCTTCCAGAGTAGTTATTTCTCTATACTGACAGCAAGGGGAGCTTAAACAAGTAGAGAGTGGGATTGCTGCTGCATGTGAAGTTTCATCTTTCCATGTGAGCCCTGTCCTCTATGTCTCACCTCAGAGCTGTGTGAGTGACCACAACAGCTCCCTGAGAATTGACCTGATGATATCCTTCATCTAATGCTCAAGCCATTTACTGAAAGTGTTACAACAGCATAGGGAAGTTTACTGATGTTTACCCAAATGCCTTTTTTCTGGCAATTTTCAATGCTGGTTGCCAAAAACAGCCTTTCTGCTTCAATATCTAGCTACAAAACAAGTCATAAAAAAAAAATTTCCTGAAGTTTTCTCATTGGGGAAGAGGAATGCCAAATGTGGAATGTAGAAATGTCCACCATCTTTTCTTTGTCTCGGTGGCCACATGGGACTGAGTCGAGGTGATGAGCACCTTTTTGTCTGTAAATCACCCTCTTTCTTGTGTTCTTTTGTTATTAATATTGTTGCTGGTACTGATTGTTTCTCATGCCATTGCTGTTTGCCTTCAGGAAATTGTTATCTTGACCCGTCATCTCTGCTTTTGTCCCTCTCTCCGAGGGAGGTGCAGGGAAGGGGAGCAGCTTATTTGGAGTTTAATTCCCACCTGGTTCTAAACCACCACAGTGACATATCCAGGCTTGCAGCCATTTTAAGGTAGTTATCCTGCTCTTGCTAAAATTGCTCAAGGCAACAGTCTTCCTGTTAGCAAGAGACTGAAGAGGTGATCAAACAGTTTACAGTCAAATATTGGATTGTGCTTCAGTGCTGAAAGTTTAAATAACTGGTCTTATAATTATCCTGCTTTTCCAGATCCAAAATATTTTATAAAAACATCCTTTCCAGGTCATACAAATCAGTGTCACACTTAGTGTGCTCAGTGGTGAGGAAGGAACATATGTTCATTTGTTCAGTAGTTTTCTTCATCTAATCTGGCTTTTTATCTTTAAAATAGAAAAGCAGAGGTATCATGAGCACAAATTTTGTGCAGTCTGTTCATATATTGTTGCGTTTACAGTTAAATTTCCCTGACAAACAATTCACCACCGTACAACATACCTCAAAACTCCAGTCAACTCTGTAAAATAATCTGCACAATTACAGCTACACTGGGCAGAAACTGGCAATGGAGGAAATTTAGACTGCTTGCCAAAAGGAAAAATTCAATCAATACAATAGTAGTTAAACTCTCTCTTTCTAAAGAAAAAAAAATTAAAAGGCAACAACAACAAAGCAACAGCAACAAAGCAGTTGTAACTCCTTCTATAAAGAAGAGAGATTAGATAGAGACAGCCTGCCCATGGGCTGTGTTTCCCTTTAGGTAGAGCCCTTCTACAGTCTGTTCACCTCAAGCAGGTGTTGCCAGTGTGCAAGGCCCAGCTTTGCAAAGTGCTGCCATCCTGAGCTTTTAATGAAACCAGGATGGAGCTCAGGGATCAATGTGGCATCAAGTTCCCATTGACTGTTAACTTTACTTGCTAGAAGAGCAAAAATACGTTTCATTCTTCAGTAGCCAAAGAGAATGGAAGAGTGTCTGATGGACTGTGCATTCATGGTAAAGTGGAGAAACTGCAGCAGGATAAATTGCAGACATTTCAGTTCAAAGACAGGGCATGACAACAGCTCAATGTGGAAATGTGGGTGGAGTCCAGCTGTGCTGATGATATAGCAGTGGCATCAAGAATCAGCACCATTTGAATTGTACTATAGGAGTGCAGTGATGAGAGGCAAAGTGAAGTATTAATGTAATAATACTTTGCCTTTTTATTTAAAAGATCAAATGTAAGAGTCAGCTCCCTAATTTGTACACAGTTTAAAGTCAAGCTATAGATTTTTGTCTTCTTAATCTCATTCTTCTGCTGTTGTCCTTGACTATCAAACAGTTTCATGAACAGGTTTTAGGTAAATTGAGGCTCTTTGGAAGTTGTTCATTAGTTGTGTTCATCCCTCACTAGAAATTCCCAAAGCATGGAGAAAATCTCTCTGCTAAATTTCAAAAGTGTTAAAGGTAATCCAGTCAGCCTAAGAGACAATTTTTTTTCCCAAGTTATTAAACAATTCCACATCACTTTTGTTGCTATGTAATTTATGGCAAAACTGCAGACTGTCTCTGATTGCAAGGATGGCTCAGGAAGGGTACACGTTTCCCAGCAGCTATTGCTTTACCTAGAACTTGCCTTACCTGTGGTTCACAAAGCATGGTCTGCTGCTCTTTAAAAGGGTGCAGACTTCCTGCAGAGCCTTTGGAAGAAAGGGCATCAGCCAATTCTGGCATAAAAATGTACATAGCCTAAGCATTTATGATGACAGAAATCTCAAAAATCTCAAGCTACAAGATTTCCTGGGCAGTTTTGTTATTCAAATACCAAATCTGAGGTATGCTAAGGACGGTCTTGCTTCTCAGACTCAGGAAAAAAAGGTCAGATCTTTTTATCTCTTTGTCTATACCACTGAGTAAAATAGTCTGGGGACTGTGGGTCCTGAGGCTAACTGGCAGAGCACACCTTGCAATCTGTGCATGACTTACTCCCTTGCTTGCACTGATGTTTCAGGAGCAGTCCATGACATGCATTGTGATCCAAGCTGTGCCTGATCATTCCTTTGGGAGCAGGTAGTTTCAGAGATCTTGAGAACTCCATGGGAAGGGGATCAAATATCTGTGGATGCTGCAGATCATGTTACTGGTCAATGCCAGACAGAGCAACAATCCCAACTTTAGGGGGTGACTTACATAGTCATGCCTGGGCACATGGCCTGGTGGAAGAGCCAGCAGCCCATGCACAAACAGATTTCACTTGCCAGACAGCTGAGCTGGCACCAGGCTGCAAGATCCAAAGGATCAGAAAAGCAGAACGGCTGCTGCAAAAGCAGTAGCTAGAGAGAACTTTTTCTGAAAGGCAAAGGATCCCAGCTCCCTTGAGAACACTATCCTGGCACTGGAAAGTACATGCTCTATCAGTTTAAGGTTGCCAGTGACTGGCTTGGCACATGCTTGGTGTTGTTGGACCCCTGCTCTCAGCCATACACTCTTATCACCCACCAGCCTGCCCAAGACAGCTTCTTCAGGGCTGTGGGGTGGCCACACAAACTTATCAAATTAGAGTTCATCCTCTTAGATGAAAATTGCCCATGGTGGTAGCAGAACCCCTGCACTTCTGAGTACCCACCTGTGTGTGGTGACACTGCGTCGTCAGCCCCATCCCATGCTGGAGCCATTTCAAAAAGGTCATTATGTCCATTTGGCTGGTGAAGTACTGCTGTCGTATCTTTTCTGGCAAGAAACAAGCATTTGGAGCATGCTCTAATAACAGAATAGCAATCAGTCTTTAGAAAATTCCACTGCTAACATTTCTGTATGCCTAATTTAAGTTGCTGAACCCATATATAGCCAGTAAAATGAAATGGCCTGATTTTCAGAGATGCTCAGCTCTTCCACATAAGTGCCTTTGCAAGACAGATGATTTACTAGGCCGTGCTGTTAAGCCAGTTAGCTGCTGGCTCTGAAGTTTCAAAGGCTAATCTGAACTGACAGAAATAGGTGTTTTGCAGAGGGATCATCATAGAGGAGAAATATTTTATAGGCATCCACACTGAGTCTATATATAGAGACTGGGCTATCAGCCAGGGTGTGCAGTCCAATACATTGTTTCTACCAGAAACAATTGATAAAGAAATTGATTAAGGATTTGACAAAGAAGTCATGTATTTCTTTAATATGCAATCCCATTTATTCACAGCAGCAATGACAAAAAAAGCAAGGATTTATGTTTCCCTCATGACATTGATTTAGCAGAGAAGCTTGTAGACCTGTGGTCTTCTTTCAGTAGCCCATTCAGTAAAACAAACCTCTCTGCAGCTGGAGAGGAGGAGCTGCTTCTCTCCCTCCATCAAGACTACATCTACTTTGGAGTCTGTTACCTGGAATCAAACAATGCAATAAAGTGTCTTTCTCTTTGGCACCAAGCCCTACTTTTGGCTTGCCTGAAAAGCCTCAAGTCTCTCTTTTTATTTTTAATATCATGCAACATACACCCTCTTGTTTTTGTCTTTCCTTGCTAGTTGCCCTGCTTTTTTCTCACATAATCACAAGTGCCTTGGTGTGTTCATATTTTCTGGAGGGTGATGGTTGCTACAGTTGTGTCTCCTCAAAGTATAATTACTTTGCTGTCTGAGATGAGGAGTGGATGTTCTAGCCTCACCTGTGTGTGCATAGAAATCTTAAGAAGGGATCTCACAGGCTCTGCTGTGCCTTGGATAAAGACCTCTCACCAGTTTCTTCCTTTGTATGAGATGTCCTCCCTCCCATGGAATTCACAGACAACATTCTGAATATTCACCAACAGATGCAAAATCTATTCAGGATCCAAAGTCAATGAGAAAAAAGAATTGCAATGAGGAAAGAAGTGGGGGAAAAATCATTCCAAAATCCCAGATTGGACCCACTCTAAATCAGAGGGGAAGGAAGCAAAAGCTATGATTTGAGTACGTCATTCATTTCTTCTTAATGACTAGGTGCACACACTGATGTTCACTTTGTGACAAGGAAAGTTTAGCAAAATTGCAAATGGATAAGTAACTATTCAGCACTGTACTTGCATGCTCTTCAAAATTTTAATTATTCTAGTGAGGAGAGAAAATATAATTTATTTTTCTCATGAGACAGAAAATGAGCAAAAGACAGACAGCAAGGTCTGTTCTTTTAATTCATTAATCTAGTAATCTATATTCCACATTTTTGCAAATCAATTTTATCCTGCATAGTAAATGCAGCTTGGCAAGACTTCACTTGAGTATATGTGATTTTGTTAATCTCCTTTCAGATGTTCTTGACCACTTCACTTTTTTTGCAAGCATCAAAGCACAGATCACAGTAGGTTTTTTGTGGGTTTTTGTTTGGTTTTTTTTTTTGCTGGGCAGGAAGGGAAATATCCCATGAATTCCTTCTGTGAAACAAAGATGCTGATTTTGGCAGGTTTTTAGATCCTGTAGTCACTGGAAATCAGGAGGCTCACACAGAATCTTGATTATCTCTCCCAAACCTCGCTTTTGGGTATATAATAATTGTAAGCAATCCATATTAATCCTGCATTAATTTGGTCTTTTTTATGATTTTTTGCCTCCTTCAAGCCCCTATACAAACTATGGTTTCAAATCAGTTTTACTCTAGGCTACCAGGCTTCTATATTTTCTAGTAATGCAAAAGTAAATGTTGCATGCATCCCATAGCAGTATATATGAAATAGCTCTTTCATACAATTTCTTTAGACAGTTTTTATTTTGCAAAAACAAAGTTATTTTTTAAAAACACATTAATTTTTGCAGAGTTAAGACAGACTGATTCAATTAGCTTCCATCCTGAGAGGTTCTAGGAACAAAGACAAGAGTTTTAAATTCCAACCAGGGTACAAATTTGACATTCTTCTCATTTCTAGAGCCCTCTATACAGGATCTGAACTTGGATTCTTGTCATCATACATGACATAAATAATTATATGCTTTGTACATATAGAATATTGTGGACATTGTATATAAACTACATCATCAAGCTATATTAGTACATTAAGTAAAAGAAATAAATTGCAAAATTCAAGATCCATGCACCGACTTGTAGCTAAAGGTATCTTCTGACTTAACAACTTCTTACTAGGAAATGTATCAATCCTCCTATTTGTTCCTAACAGTCTTTCCTGTATGAAATTTTTAGGGTTTGTTTGTTTGCAGGGGGTTTTTTTATAATTATTTGCATGCAGAAGTGTTAATGCTATCTGTATGTTTTATCTCCTGGTACACATTCAACTTCTTGCCAAATGTCCTAATCATATGTATGTAGGTTAAAAGGCTTACATGGACTGACTTCTATTCACACTGTACAGCCAGTGGGCCAAGGCAACAAACTGAAGCATGCAAAGGATAATTCACATTGTAGCATACCTTGGTTATTCTGCCTAAATAATTCAACAGCATTCACTACAGTAGGGAACTTCTTGCCTGTGAAAGACATTATCTGTGCCCTATGAAACAATGGGACTTCACAATAGCAGAATCTTCCTGTGGTTAAAACTGGATAAAAACCAGGGATAGTTTAGATTTAAAAGATTAAACAAAGATAGGAAGAACAAGAGACAAGATTAAAATAACAAAAAAGAAGGCCACAGGAACTAGAGGAAGACAGGTACCTGTCTTTTGACCAGGTAATGGTCAAAATAAGTCTCATTTGATGTATTCTGCTAAATAATAATTTAAAGTTGGCAGAACATTTGAAAACTTAAAGAGATTAACATCCTAAAGGTCCATCTCTCTTTTCTATCATCTTGCCTGTTATCCCTCTCTTTTCTTTGATTTTTTTCTCTTTCTTTTCCCATCATATTCAGCTTGAAGCATATCCCATTTTAACTTCTGCACATTAAATACAATAAAGGTTCAAATATGCATTTATTAGTCCTATTTGTATGAGAATAGTTCCCTGATTTGAGTGTGGTTTCCTCATGAAAACAACTATACTGGTATAAATCCATGCAAGGAAGAATTAGCATTAGTGATATTGGTATCTGCGGTGTTAAATAAGCATGCCATTCTTTACATGGAGAGAATTATTGTGGGGAAACCTATTTAAATGATATTGCTCATGTGAATAAGCTGCTAGCTTGGGCAATCTCCTGTGCAAAAAACACCCTCTTCCTCTTGACTATACAAAGAACACTGACTGTGAGCCATAGGGTCATCATACTCATGAATACAAAACACTACTCTTACAAAGAAGTCATGCACACCAGGTTTTGGAATATAAAGCATCTTATATAAGCATCAATATCTTATATGGATACTTAATTCACAGGATTTCCATCCTCTTTGTATTCAGCATCTGGTGTTTTGAGTTGTCAGTGAAGATCATTCTAAGAAGGATGTAAAATATTCCTACCATTTGTTCATATAATGTTTGTCCTTCTCATTTTCAAACCCTAGGGTCATTATTTATAGATAAAGGAAATCTGGATTATTGCACAAGAATGAGTTCTTCATTTGTTCATAATTTATTCTCATCCCACTGCTAGTTTTGGCAGTTCAATCATTAGACACAGTCAGACAATAAAAACCCACAGCATGATGCCTATCTGTAGAGTTTTGCTCGGTTTTTGCAATCTAGGCAGCAATATTCTCATGTTAAGTAGGAGTAAAATTCTGTGTACCATGCAAACATGTTTTTAGGTCAGCTATGTGCATTATCTACAGTTGAAACAAATATAAACCATATTTAATCAATGACAAAATCTGGCATTTTATCTCAAAATATTTCATGCCCACTCTGCTTCAGAACCATGTTTGGATATGAGATAAGAACCAAACCAAAATCCACTTTTAAAAGATTAACTGTGTAATAACCCATACATATTTTATCCCTGCAGTCATAGTTATGCTCCCAGATCCAAATGAAAATTAACTGTGTTAACCAACATGCAGAATAGAAGCTGACATAGTTACTTGTCAGTTATCACTCAGTTATCACTCAGCTATCAGCTGGGCCAGTTGTGGTGTCTGCACAGAGGTAACCCTGCACTATTGTCCTGTTGATCAATCTGTTATTCCAGTTCCTTCTCTGGCAAAGAATTTATAGGGAAATTTTGACAGGTTTGACAACTCAAGTAAAACCAGGTTATTCTTGCTTTACACCTCCAAAAAAAAAAAAAAAAAAATTTCGTGGTTTTGATTTTAGCCCCTGGTCAATTTTTTAAGGGATGGTGTGTAATGTGTAAGCTGCTTTCTTAATTTCTTTGTTTCCCTTTTTGCAGTCATTAAATGATCACTGGTTCTATCCACCCTGATAGGTACGAGAAGATGCTGGAATGTCTGATTCATCCCAGTGAACTGAGGGATAGTGGTGCACAACCTTCAAGCACTGGTAACATAAGACCTCTGTTTGGATGCAGCCCATTATAATTAAGAGATCACAGAATCAGCTGTGGAAGTTGGAGTTGGAAGATACCCACACGGATCATCAAGTCCAACTCCCTGCCTTGCACAGGATCATCTCCAAGAGTCACACCACGGGCCTGAGAGCGCTGTTCAAACGCTTCCTGAACTCTGTCAGGTTTGGTGCTGTGACCACTGCCCTGGGGAGCCTGTTCCAGTGCCCAGCCACCCTCTGGGTGAAGGATCATTTTCCAATATCCAACTTAAATCTCCTCTGACTCAATTTCAGTCCCTTCCCTCAGGTCCTCTCACTGGTCACCACAGAGAAGAGATCAGTGTCTGCCCCTCCTCTTCCCCTCATGAGGAGGCTGTAACTGCAATGAGGTCTCTGTTCTTCAGGCTGAACAGAGCTTTCAGACACTAAATGCAGAAGTAAAACTCCTCTTGACTCTTTACATGTACTTTAAAATGCTTTAGAAATGCAGAATGCATAGGCAGACTTGCAACATGCATTAAAGTTTCACATACAGTGTTTCCCAGGGGAAATAGCTAACATTTTTCTTGAGACTTCTACTGAGCAAGGCACCCCACTATGATGAACTTAAATAGCAGAGAAAACCCCAGGTCTGTTATTAGGGCAAATTTTTTAATGGCAGGAATAATGAAACTCTAGAGGGATTGCTCAAGAACATTGTTGAATATCCATTCCAAAAACATTTGAAAAAGAGAAAAACTGCAGTTATAGGTGATCCTGTCTAGAGGTAGCCAGCTGAACTTCATGAATACTTGAGGTCACCTCCAGCTTTATTTCTGTATGCTACCCTGTTACATAACTTACACATATCAGCAGGACAAGCCCCTTAACTGTGGTGGAAGTGTGTATTGCATCTGACCATGTGCTGTGTGAGGAGTCAGGAAATCCACTGCAGCAGTGCTTGAGATGATCCACGGGCATCTCAAGCTGCCATGCTGGAGTTAAAAGCCATGTCAGCCAGTATGCATTGCTCCTACTAGTGAATCATCACTCTGAGAAGCATGAGGCACAAGACAGAAGGACAGACAAAATTAAAAGTTTAAAGCAAAATAATCATGTGTTGACTCTTCTCTTTCTCAACATCAAAAGGGGAAAAAAGGTTGCCAATAGATTTTGTAAGAAAGCCTCTGACATGATAGTGACAAACACACTATTATTCTGCACTTTCAGCACAGCTAGAGCTTTCTGCACAGATCTAGACTTTGGCTTTTTCCATCAGTTTCTTGCAGGCTCTCTTCCAATGGAAGAAAATGGAATTAGAAAATTGAAGTGGAACAGCAGGGTCAGAGACATCTATTAGGACTGAAGAGCAGTGATGATATTTTTTAAGGGAAGTATGAGAAATGCTTCATGGGAATGAACAAAAAGCTTACACTGTCCTGTAAATTCTTCAAACAGTGTCCAGAACATGTTTATTGCATAACTTTTGTTTTACAATTAAATACAATGATGACGATGATGGCAAGGAAGTCCTTAATTTTAGATAAATTAGATAAAATGCAGGTGACAAGTGATCACTGTCAGGTTGAGAGTATTTAGTCTTCTTTATAAATTGAAACACTATGCATAATTCCAATTGATGTTGTATTTATATCCTGAACAGATGGATTTCCTAGTCATCCTTGTTGTCACAGCAAGGATGCCAAGATTTGAGAAAACCCAGAAGAATTAAACACCAGGATAAATTAGTATCACTGGGGGAGTTTTGTAATTTCCCTTCAAAGTATAATATAAAAGAAAAAATTGTCCCCTGACTGCTGCTAAAGGAGACAGATAAGAAGAAACATTAGGAAATTTACATTGCCAAAAGAAAGACTTTAAGAAACCTTACAATGCAGGGCCAAAGACTTATATTTTAAAACCAAAGATGTTCTATATGAATATGGTATCTAACATTTACATGTTAAAGGCAGTCTGGTTTGAATACAGTATTTGATTTATGGCAGGTACAGAGGGGAATTATCTGTTTCCTTTTCAAGGCAGGATTTCTGATCTGTCCAGTGACTGATCCCAAGATCAAGGACTGAATAGTCAAAGGATGACTAGAGTTACATTTCATGAAAACTGAAGGAATTTCTCAACACTAGCAGAATGTATTTTCAATGACCAAAGCACCAGTACAGCTCTGGCATGAAAAACTCATTAATCCATGACAAGCCACAGAATGTGGCTTCATCTCTGACTCCTTGCTCTAATTGCCTTGCTATCAGTACCAGTTATTAGACTTATAAATGCATCTTAATAAAATGGAAGAAACACACAGCTTTCAGTGCCTTATATTCACTTCCTGTGAAGTCATCAAGTTCAGCAGCCTCATTAACTTTGCAGTGTCTGAGCCTTAGTGAATAGGCCAAGTTCACTATAGAGTAGCCCTCTACAAATGCAGCTGGTTACAGTACTTCAATACTTCAAAAAAAGAAAGAAAAAAGGCCTATCAATAATTACTACTCCAGCAGTGAGACAGCCATGAATTTAGTTAAAGTAGATTGTCCACAACCTAAATATTTATTTTAACTGCATTCCTTTTGAAGCGTCTAGAAGTTGTGCTGTTGAACAGAATATTTTTATATTATTATTTTAATCTGAAAAAAATGAAAGAATGAAAAAAAAACCCAAGAAAAAATAATTTATTATTTCTCACAGACTGGTTTAATTTCCCAGTTGTCAAAATAAGAAATAAAGCCATGTAGTTTTTTACACTAAATTTATGTTAAAATATTCTGTATGAACACATGTGTATATTGCCACTATGATATTGACAATTAATAAAGATATATGACCTTCATTAGAAATAATGTAAATCTAAATAAGTGAGCATAATCTGGCGTCAGATGATGACATGAAAGACTACAGTTGCAAGTAAAAACATAAAATATGGAAGGAGGCAGACATAGAAATCTGGCCTAATAGAGTAAAATCTACTTTGCATCTTGAACATGTTTTCTGATTTAATTTCTGCACGGTATTCTTGTAATTGACATGGGTACAAATTTCATCAGCATACATCCATGTATTTTTGCTAAATACTGTATTTTTTCAGGTAGAATTTACACCACAGCTGTCTGTTGATTTTTCTTTTTCAGTAAGTTCCATATTTCTACCACAAACATCCCAGTTTTGCTCTCTAAAGCATTTTCCACATTGGATCAAATTTTTATGTCTCTCCAGATAATAAGCAAGCCAATTAAAGTCCTCTTTAACATCCTTTTTCTGTTTTCTCCTGTTTCTTCCCCTTATTTAAGTCTGCCTCAAACGTTGCATCCCTCTGGCTTGAGGCTGGGCCCGTGCTCCAGGTCTGTGACAGTGTGACAGGGAGGTGATGCCTTTCTCTGCAGAAACTCTGCACTTGCCGTTCTGCTGACTCAGGGGAGATTTCTGTGTGGCTAGGTTGCAAATACTGAAATTCAGTACTAAGCAACAGTATATATTACTTCACAGCAACATTTTAGTAAGAATTTTAGAAATAGGATACTAAACCGAAGTTCTAATGAAAAGAAGGAGACCAGAGGACAAAACTATAATATATGGAGGCGGTCTTTACATTTCCTATTTCATTTTATGCTCAGTCATTCATTAATGTGCTGCAATAATGTATTGAACCTCTTCTGTTAATTATGCATGTACTTTATTGGTGACAGTGGTTATTGGCTGTTATTTTTCATGTGCATACAAATTAATAATAGAGAGATAAGAGTTGTCTCCTTTTTTTTTCAGTTTGACTTCTTAAGGCTTATATTACTTTTTCTTTCAATTTCCCAAAGAGTGAGCTTTCAGCACTTTCAACAGTAAACATGATTATCAGAAAATGCTCAGAAAATGAGGGACCAAGTTATCTTTTTAACATTATACAACCCTCTGTGGGCAAAAGAAGTTAATCTAGGGCACAAGAAAGAATTATTGTGCAAAATTCACAAAGAAGGAATATGCAGGTGCTCCAGCTTAGATTAACAAATACATTTTCTTCATTAAGAGGTAAAGGAATTATGTCATTGAAGACAAAGAGCCATTGGACAGGAGGCATCTGGGTGTTCTTCACTAGAAGTGAGCTGCATGTTGTCTGGTCATGTCTATGTGGCAGCCAGGAAGACTTTTCATGTCCTGTATGATTTCAAATGATTATTTCCTGAACTCGGTATTGTATAAACTTCAGTCTCATTTTCAAATCCTGTGGAAGAAAACATAGTAATGTCCCTGAAACACGGGAATGGGAGTATAGGAATCAGAAAGTCCCTCCTGGCTGAGTCCCAGGGGTTTTGTGAAAAGAACCACACACATAATAGAGCAAGAGCAGTGGTTCTTCAGGTGTCAGATTCACAAGAGCTTCTGCTATGACAAAAGTTTTTCTTCTTTCCATCCTCCATCCTCTGCATATTAGCTCATGGGATGCATTGCTCAGAATCCTGATAAAATCCCATTGATTTGTTATGTACTAAAGCTTGCCAAACACTAACCCACAAACTTGGGATAGAATTAATTTCTTCTGCCAAAGCACTTAATCTAAATGTTGCAACAATCTAATGAAGAAAATGTTGATTTGAAGGTTTCCTGGAAAAAGGGTACACATAAATACTTATTTCATGAATTTAAGAGATAACAATATGACAAAGTTATTCCAATAAAAAAGTTGCCAGTTGTGCAAACATTTTTTTCCCCCAGCATGGTGTCATGGAATCACTAGAAAAGAATCTTCCCACCTCTTGACAGAACACGATGAAGAAATGAAAATTAGAATGTAGGCAAGAAAATATGAAATCTTTAATTAAAAAATGCCTCCTTCAGCATTTTGCTGAAATTATTAAGGGATTTCTGTGAATTGCAGTTGTTTTCTTTGGCTTACAAGCTGAATCTGGAGGTTTTATGCTCCCTGATAGAAGTGGCTGTTGAAAACAGCAGAAATTATGAGGACCAAAGCACACAAGTTGTGACAAGGCCTTTAATTAGCTCACTGAAAACTGAAAGGGGGAGGCAGGAAATATTTTATGAGTAATGTGCTTCTTACATTTTGGAGGAAAAGAAATAATAGAAATATGGTGGGAAATGCCATGATAGTTCACGTCAGAACTGTGAAAGACACCTAACACTCTATTTTGGGACAAAAAGGAAAAAGATTGGCTAGAAAGAAAAAAATCCTATAAAACCTGGGTCCACTGTTCCAGTATAAGAACCCAATCCAGAATGTATGATTTTTCAGTACTGCCTGGTTGCCAACCACGATTTCAGATTCTTGTTTTATCTTTGTTGATAACCAAAACCTTCATCATACAGATGGAGGCTACTCCTCCCTGATCTCTCCTACCTGGCTCCAACTCTCAGCATTATGTCCTCTGAGTTAGAGCCCTGTCCTGGGCAGAGGAGATGCATTTCTCAATGCCTGAGTACAGTGCAAACCCTACCACCTCTCTTAGCATCTATATCTGAGCAAGAGAGACCTTCAACCCTGCAGGCATGTCCCTCCTCCAAGAGGCCATCAGCATCCAGCCCTTGCTGCTGCAGCAGCCCCAGGTGTATCCAGTGCCCAGGCTCTCCCTAGAAGCAATGTGTATGCATTAATGACTGTAGCAGTGGTGTAGGGTAGTGGTCACATTTGGGAAACCCCTTTTTTCTTTCATTTTTCAATGGAAATTTGTGTTTTCATTAATCCCCTGAAGTGCTAAGAGCAACATGACTGGGAAGTCTGTAGTGTGATCAGGGAGAATTGAAATCAAGTATAGCAGAGAATGAGAAGAGGCATGTAGAAATTGCAGACTGAGTGGACAGAGTCAGTCCCTGAATAATGAGTGGACAGAGTCACTCCCTGAATAATGACTGCTCTTTGGTCAGCCTTTTCTTGTGGTCAGAAACCACTTGATCCAAGCGGGCAGCTCTACTGCCTGTGAACAAGGATTTTGTCTGTAGGAAAATGTCTCTGCTAGAAGCTGAGACAGCTCAGTCACATCAAGCAGACTGGCTGATAGCAGCAAGAGCATGTGGTAGAAAATCAGAAGACAGCACTTCAGCTGCTTGGCTCTATGAGACCTGTCTCCATGGAGAGGAGACCAGCCACTTGCTAAGATTAGAGCCACTTCTGACTGATATTCCCTGCACAGCCTTTAATGAACCCATAGGAGGTGTCAAAATCCACATGCTGAGTTGACTCATCCCTCTTCAAGTGTAAGGATGCCATGAACTGGGTGCAAGTGCTGATAGAGCTTGTGGAGAGCAGTCATCACTCAGAGACTACTGGGATGTTCAGCCATGCACCAAGGCACGGCCAGAAGAGCACCCACCTGGACAAGGCAGGGTTTGGTGCTTTGCAGCTCCTGGGACACTTTGCTTCCCAGGACTGGGAAGAGCACATGAGGAAAGGTTAAAGGTGCAAAGCAAAGCACCTGGGGTTCTTGGTACTCTGTGAGGATACCTAGTAATTTCAGTTGTCATTTGCCCTGGTGCTAGCTGGCACCAGAACCTCTCAGAAATGCAGCACCAGCAGTCTTCATCAAGACTAAGCACAACAGCAGGAGATGTGCTGCTCTGTGAACCTTCCATGCCGTTAGCTAAACCTGCAGAGTGCTTAATTGCCATTTCTATGGAGCCTTGCAGAGTCAGGGCTAGCCACCTTGTGCAGAAAATGTCAGATCTTAGCCAAAACACTTCTCTTACTACTTTACTCTTACTGCTTTAACTTGATGACCACTCTCAGTTTCCCTTTGCTAACTGCCCTTTTATTGATGAAAAAGAAAACACGTTTTTTACGTGACAAGAGAACAGTTTTTCTCCCATTTATTGTAGTGTCAACCTGAAAAACTATTGGCATCAATAATGCTGAACATCATTAGAGAAGAAAATCAAACCCCACAGATTCACAGAGGATTTAAAAGGATCACTGGCTCAGAAAAGGTATAACGTGATTTTCATTGTCACCAGCAATTGTACCATTCCACTAGCAAGGAAAGCCTCTCTTTAAAGAGCATTTTCCAAAGTGTCTTTAGGTCAGTATATTATGCTGACCCCTCTTCTGGTGAGGGCTAGTTAGCAGATAATTTAGATTAAACAAATAAGGCAGGAAGAATTGTTTTGTTTTCTCATCTCCTGTGCTGAGGAAATCTTTTTAATAAAAGTCCAGCTTTCGAGGTACTGAGTCATCTGTGGACAACCACATTCTGAAACTTGCATATTTGAACAAAACCCTGATGATGGATTTCATATGCTTAAGCAAAACCTGTTCACTGGAACATTGCTTAAACTACTGAATATATAATATACTTAATATACTGAAGTATTCCATGAGAAAAAAGGGATTTTTCTGGTTCTCAGAGTGCGTTTGAACTCTGTCTTGAACTGCAGAGTCTATAATACACAATGCTGAGAAACACTGAAAAAACTCAAGAGATTCCAGCATGAGTGAGACACTGAAATGCACTTAGACCTTCAAAGGCTGACATTAGTTATGTGTATTGGGAACTCCTGTCACATAAATAATTCCAAATCTTTGGTCTTTAGTTCCATATTTTGTTCCTTGCTAGTTATTTTTTTTTTCTCACTGTTCAAATTCCCCATCAGAAAATTAAACAAACACTTTTTGTCAAATATTTCTTGGCCTCTTGCTACACATCTCAATATAATGTCATCACTTCATTTCACTTCACTGAGACAATCTATACCATGTAATAAATCCATTATTTACTGGAAGCTAATATATATTATCTAATATACTGGGCTATAATAGATATGTTATGATGATATAGTATAACTATGTAATACATTATATAACATTATATAATTATTGCATATTATATAGCTTATATAATTACTACAGTGTATCATATACAAATATAGTACATGCACTACACACCATTACAAAACATAATAAAAGAATTATACCTAATGTGATATTTTAATACATATTTAATATGTGTATAGGGATAATTAATCATACATTTTTGTTAATCTCACTGATTTTTAACAATCTGTTAATTAGTTCATATCAAGAGCAAATAAATGCTTCTCTTTCACAGCATTTGCCTGGGCAGAGGAGATGCATTTCCCAATGCCTGAGTACAGGCATTGGGACAAAAATTAAAGGAACTGATCTATCGGTCATCCACTATCAAGGCGCTTTGGCTATTTGTTAGATACTATCCATATTACAAGATCATTTCCACAATATCATATTCAAATTTTAATTGTCTCCCTGCCTGGCAAACTGGAATTCTCTCAAGGGTAGTGGTATTAAGGCTTCCGACTGGAAGCACCACATCTCTACAGATAAACAGACCGAAAATATCTATAGCATGAGGAAGATACTCTGGATCTTCCCTGGAGTTTAGAATGCAGTTTTTTGATATATCCTTTGGGGAATATGTTTAAGGTTGGTCATAATCAATGATCTGTTTACAGCACAGTGTTGTAAACCAAATCTGCAGCCCTCTCTAACAAGCCAATTTACAGGACTCATTATGTAAAAGAAAATATTCTAGCAGAATTTCTGTTTTATTTATGCCGAGCTCTCCTCAAAGATCCATTTGGTTTCTGCTCAGCTAAGAACAGAATTAAGTTACTCATGCACAGAGAAAATAAAATAAAAATGTTAAGAAGACATCTTTTATCTTTCGGGACAATATTTATCCTGAAGTATAAAACACTTGGAATACCAGATCATTACACCTAAATTATTTCAGTGGTTCTAGCTCTGCTAGACAAGGTACAGTGCAGCCTCACCCTGAATATTGTGTGCAGTTTTAGTCACTGCAAGATGAGAAAGCTATTAAACACTCAGGGAGTGTCCAAAGGAGGGCCACAAAGACGGCAAGGGCCTTGAGGGGAAGCTGTGTGAGGAGCAGCTGAGGTCACTTGGTCTGTTCAGCCTGGAGGAGACTGAGGGGAGACCTCACTGCAGTTACAGCTTCTTGTGAGGGGAAGAGGAGGGGCAGGCACTGATCTCTGCTCTGTGGTGACCAGGGACAGGACCCAAGGGAATGGCCTGAAGCTGTGTCAGGGGAAGTTTAGGTTGAATATTAGGAAATATTCACCCATCTTCACCCAGAGGGTTGTTGGGCACTGAACAGACTTCCCAGGGAAGTGGTCACAGCACCAAGCCTGACAAAGCTTAAGAAGAGTTTGGAGAATACTCCCAGGCCCATGATGTGACTCTTGGGGATGGTGCTGTGCAAGGCAGGGAATTGGACTTGACATCCTTATGAGTCCCTTCCAAGTAATCTAACTCTATGATTCTGTGCTTCACACTTCAGGATATGATACGAGGCCCTATCACACCCTCTGAGAGCTGAAGTTTAGCTACCCCTCTCCATACATGCCTACATATACTGCCTCCTGCTCAGACAGACAGTGCTTAAGAGTGGTTCTGTTGAGTCATAAAAAGTACTTATGCTTAGGCAACTAAATTCTTCTTGAACTGGCATGAGACAAGCCATCCTTTTTCTTTGCATTTATTAAATCTCCTTTGACTATAGTGGAAACTAGATATTCTATATATTGGTACATACCTATGAATATACATCCCTAATGTAAATGATTTTGACTTCTGATCCCTGTGGATATGTTTAAATGCAAAGCTTTGAAACAAAGCAGTTACACCATTAACACAACTTATACTGCTGGGGCCATGGAAAAAAACAGAATTCAACTTTAATTATTTCATTTTTTGTAATGTGTTTTGAAGTGTTTTAAGGGCAGAATACTTCTTGCTGTTATTGTTAGGAAACTAGCTGCAAAACCAAGAAAAGAAATGCAGAACCAGGCCAAAAGTAAAAGGTTTGTAAGGCAGTAAGACAGTTTGTAAGACAACCATGCTAAGGAAACAAACCACAGTATTTTGTGGATAAAGAACATCAGGCAGAAAATGGTTAGATTTTCCAGTCTTCCTGATAAGAGTTGTAGTATGTCACCTGTGAACATCCGAGCTTCTCCCTTGAAGGATGCTTTTGTTCCTTGTTATTGTTACAGCTGATTAAGGTACATTCAGAAAGCCAAAACATGAATGACCTGCGACCTCCTCCAGCTCTCCCTTCCAAATGCCACCTGGGACAGCACAGTCAGACTGAACCTTAGCAACTCTCTCCCTTAGTTTTTCCTGATGAAGCCAATTGAAAGACCAAGCCCCAGCTTGTCAGTGAAACCCAAAATAAAGGATTTGTCTCTGTTTGTGCAGGCAGGTGCTGTGGGTTGCTCAAGAGGGCCTTTAGCCCTGGTGCCTTTTCTGACTCCAGTGAAGCTCATCCTTACTCACCATATACTTCTAGGGAAGCCTAGCCCAGACATGTGAGTCCAGATCTGACCAGCCTGGCAGAAAGCTTCCCATGGCAGGACTATTCTTTTCTGGGCATTTTCATCTCCTTTCCTTATGTAAGTTGATCCATGATTCTCTTAAGATTTGTTCCACTGTAAATAAAGCCAAAGCCTTAACCACAAACACTTCACATGTGCTTGTTAGCAGTGTGTAAATTATATACCCATCCCTCCTGGCTGTTTGCCAGGATTCATTTATTACTATTCCCTGTTGTCTAACACCATCCTGCTGATCTATAGGTAAAAAATGCACAGTAAGCAACAACTGAATATTATAAAAGGCTCCTACTTTTGCTGTTTAATGCATTCTCTAACTCATGTATCTTTGCATTACCACAAGGTGTCTGAACATTAAAGTGTTGGAATGTGATTTGCATGGTCCTTAAAATTTTCTGGTATCAAATGAACAGCTTGATTTTTTTAAGATGTATGCCTAACAAGTGGAAAACTGGGTGTGTGGTTGTGGAACAGTTGATAGCCAGTGCAGGCATGCTCTCATTTCACAAAACAGCTTTTTATGTACTGCTTCCTCACTCAAGTAACTGTTTCTCCCTTGTCATTTGAGGGACTGTTTTAAAGTCAAGTTTCCAAACACATACTACACAAAGAAAACTTTTATCACTTCAGGATTCCATATATGGGACGGATCTGTAAGCAGATCTTGAGTTTCAGCCTCTGAAATCAAGGTGTGAAGCAGAAAACAGAGGCTTCAGCTCCACAGCACCCAGCCACTGCCATCCACTGCTGCCACCTCTGCACATCATGCAGGAGCAAAAGGGCAGCATGTGTCAGATGTGCACAGAAAAGTTGCACTAAGTCTTATAAAACCTCTGTGAATGAACAGATTAACTAGGTTCCAGTGAGTTGTACATACTTTTGGAAGCAGTTATTAACCTAAAGAAAACACCGTGGTCAAAGGTAAAAGGTTCGTTGCACTGAAATTTGAAATGTTTGGAGAAAAAGCTCAAAAGAGGATTTGAGCAATACCGTTTCTAGCCTTATTTTTCTTTAGATTTTGTAATTACAAATTAATTAGAAATAAACAACATCAGAATTAGTCAATGTACTAATTTATGAAAATGGCACATTTTGGTAAGGTATTTACCATATCAATAAGAACACCAGGGACTTGTCATATTGTTCCTTAAGCAAATACATGGTAGAGCAAAAATTTTTATAAGTGTGCAAGTCTGACATACTTGCAAGTAAGAGTGTACTCCACATGTAATTGGAGATCCTAAAACCATAAATGGCAATTTCCCATTTCCCAAGGGATTTCAAACATCAAATAACTTCACTACTCCCTATTTGTCCTCCCTTGTGACAAATAAAAAGAACATAGAGATTGGAATTGGAAAATTTGGAGGACCATTCTGACAAGTATATAACTTATTGGTTCCCCACGGAAAAATATACCAAAGTGGACCTAAAAATAATGTTTTGAAAGAAAATCTTGAGATTTTTCAATGGCAGGCCTAAGTGATGGATTTGGGAAGAAGATGATAGTGTACACATGAGGAACTGCAGGACTTTCTCCTCTTTTAGTTACTAGACATACCCATGAGAAACAAGCATTAAAATTTGAAAACTTTGTAACTTCTACCTATAATCCTGGAGGATTTGTGGCTTTGTGGATTACATTCTTCATGAAATTTTAGACTTCTAAAAAAATTCCAGACAGCTGGATGTCAACAGGAGTCAGGTATGAAATAGGACTGATGAATACAGATAATATATAGACTACTGTTTTAGAGTAAAATAAATAATTGTCACAGTGGCTCTTAATCAACACCTTAAAGCACATTGTTGAAGGTTTTCAGGTGAATTTGCACACTTCTAAAATTCATTCATTCCTTTTCCCATTCCTTCTAGTATATCATCTCCAAACATGGAACAAGTTTTGTAAGAAGTTACTAAAAATAAAGCCTTATAA
The DNA here is from genome assembly GCA_013401135.1 of Cettia cetti. Lineage (NCBI taxonomy): Eukaryota > Metazoa > Chordata > Aves > Passeriformes > Sylviidae > Cettia > Cettia cetti. The sequence goes on along the minus strand of VZUI01043527.1, from coordinate 28,481 downwards.
ATACAATTTTTTCTCTTAACAATGATGATGACAACATGCCAATTTAAGCAGTGGTTAATTAATTCACTCCATCAAAGGGGAAAAAGTTATGTGTCTGGTTAACCCGTGTCATGTTGTCATGGTATCTCTATTCCCTGAAAACCAGTTCTGGGATGGTGCTCTCATCCCAAACATTCCATAGTCCAAACCTGTTTGGTTGTCATAGCTTCCAGACTCTGTCAATAACTGATAATAAGTTGTTTTCATAATTCTCCTTTCCATGTTTATATAAAACATATTTCTGATGTATATGATATAAAGGATTGTGCACTAAGGTTTATATCACTCAACATTCTGCAATGAACACTTAATTCTCAGCAGCTAAATGATCTGTTTATTGACAAGTATCAATCTACTCACTAGATGTGGCCTCAAATGAGTACTTTGCTTACTGTCTGGCCAAATGCTATCTCTGCCCTGAAGACATCAGCATTTCTAAATATTTGGAATGTGGTTTTAAACTGTTGATTTTCTTACTAGAAGACAACCAGGTGAATGCATTTGATGTTGAATGGCATTGCTACAGGAAAGTGTCAAAAAGTAGAGGTGTGATCTCAGATGATACTGATCCTTCAAATGCATTTGTGATGTTTTAAAATGCCTGGGTCCCAGCTGTCAGACCTGCATGACCAACAATAGCTCTTTGGACAATGGTCTAGAGACCACCTTGATCTTACTAAGCAAAGCATCCGTAGCAAGAAACACCTGGGGTTCCTTGAGTACAGTTGCTGCAAATACACTACTTGTCATGTACATTTTAGAATGATAATCAGTTCATTTTGCTTTTACTTATGGTTTGCCCATTCTTAAAAGCAGTGTCCAGGTGAGACGGTATTCCCAGAGTGGGGACCGCCCCATGCAGGGTGACTGATTCCCCTCTGCATTGTGCAGAATGCCAGGACAAACTCAGGATGCTCTGGACAGAGACCAAAAGGCAGAGACCTTTTGGAACCAACAAATGAGAAGGACTGTCAAATGGGCAGGACCTTTCCCCCAGGCCATTTGCTGACCAGTGCACTCCTTGCACTGGTAAAAAATTTGAGATAATCCATACAGATCTCCTTTAAATTTACAGGCATTAAATCCTTATTTAGGCTGTTTATCCCCAGCAATTCAGTCATAAGAAGCATGATACTGTCCTCAGGTGGGTAGCTAAAAATCATGGTATTTTGGGCACAGTACTTTGTTTCTTGCCTTTATTATGTTTCCTATCTGAATTTTGACATATACTTGGGACATATTGTTAAAAGTTTCTCCCTGAAAGAACTTTCTTTATTGTCATGTAATCATGTAGTTACAAGTCTTGAGTTGGTATATTTAAGTATAAACCGTAAAATAGAAATGAGAGGATTTTTTCTTTGTTTTGAAAGCTTTTAGCACATTCTAAGGGATTGATCTTCTCCCTGTTCCAAATCCTATGATTCTGAATGAATGACTACGAAGAACTCAAGTTGTCCAATGGTGCCATAAAAAACTGTGAAGGTGCTGTGGACTCTTAACCCATCTTTCAGGGAGCCCTTACATACAGTTTAAACCTAAGGAATATTAACATAATTATGTTTCCACCTCCAAATTACTCTTTTTTCTTTATGCCAATTTTTTGTTTCTGTGTTATGAATAAAAGAGATATTTTTCCTATACTCTGCCATGGAGTGTTTATTTTCTTTTCTTCCTTCTCGCTTTCCTTAATTGAAATTAAAGAAGCCATAGCCTGCAAGAACATGATTTGTTCCTTGTGCATGAAAACATAATGTCCTTCTAAGTTATCTCAGTGGGGTGCACTGTGACTGCAATGCACCAAAGAAACCCTCTAAAATTAAATGCAAATAAACAAACTGGGTTTATGTTAAACAAAAAAAAAAAAAAAAAAAAAAAGGAAAATTCCTATCAATTTAAGACAGCAAGGTTGCAGAAATCTATTCTATTCTTTGCCAAACTCTCCACTTTCTTTCTGCTCAGTAAGAAAAGCAACACCATGCTGCATTTTTCTGACTGTGACCATGTTATCCTAATGATTCTTTCCTATCACCATAAAAGGTTATAAACAAGTAACTTAGAAAATTGGTAATATTACAGCTGTTCATTGCAGTTGCCTTCACATCAAGATGTGTAACTGTCATTAACCAAATAATTCAACTTCAGTGGTACAGTAAGAACAGCACTAGCCTGAAATTACCACAAAGGTTTTCAGGGTAAAATGGACATTTTCATCTGCCACAGCTAAAATCAGTGTGATCACTGACTGTGACCAATAAAATAATCATTTCAGCTTTGGTAACAGTATCACACAAGTCTTCGCAGCATCAGATATCACAGTCATAAATTAAGGACCTTCTTGTATAATACAGAACAAAAATTATGACCCTTGACTCTTAAGTTCCCTGTTCTAAGGACAGATATTACTCAGTGATGACAAATGTCAGGTTGGCTTCCTGTGTGTTTTGCATGACACCCTCTAAAACAGATAACTACACACCAGTGATAGCAGACCTGTCTGCAAAAGGAAGTACCTGATGTAGGAAATTGCTCACCTTCAGAATTTGTTTGAGTCCCTACCAGCTCATTTGTGATTATTTCTGTATGTTGAAAAAGAATGAAGCCAAAACACCACTTCCATTTCATTAAACCAGGAAAATTTCCCCAACCTAAATCCAGATAACAAGAAGGATTCAGAACTTCCAAGCCATTCCTTTAGGGGCTTGCTGAGTAAGAAAATTGTTTTGTTTGGGTTTTTTTGTTGTTGTTGTTTTTGGGGGGGTTTGTTTTTGTTTTTGTTTTTGTTTGTTTGTTTGTTTGTTTTAATAGAGGAAATTTATTACCTGAAGTGGCCTTTATGGAAATTCTCTACCTTTATGAATAAATGACTTGAAAATATTCCCAAAAGCCTCAGATTTGGAACATATTTGGCAGACTAGCTGAGGTCAAATCCTGTTGTATCACCAAAGGAATTGCAATGGTAATGGTATACGTAAGGGAATTCAGCATAAGGGCAGAAATATTTCATGCAATTGCTTACATCAGCACCTAGAACATTCTTCTAGCTATCTGTTCTTGTGCAACTAATCCAATGCTTCAGAAAGCTTTAGTGCACTTAGATATGTAAAGGGAAGATTTCTTATCTCTACAGTTTGCAATTAGATCTCTCTTTCCTACAGTCCCCTGCCTTAGTGAATTTAACCCTCATAAAATTGAGTTAAAAATAGGAAAAAGATACAGAAATGCTTCCTGAAATGCCAGGAGTTAATCTGTGCTCATAATCTGTGCTCACAAGAGGATTTATCCCTTTGATCTTCCCTCTGACACCTGGTATGGCTGTGGGTAACACTTGAGCTACAGTGCCAAATGCAAAAGGAATGCAGGCTCCAACACTCCCAAGATGCCATAACAACAAAAAATGCAATGCACAAACACTTTTCCGTGTAAGTTCTTTATCAAAATGAGCACTCATAAATGCAGTGTGGAAGGCACTTTTTCTACAGGTGAAGACTGCAGAGCACAAGTCACCAAAGCTGAGCACTAGGAAAGCAATAACCAAGTCCTTCTGCAAATCTTACTGTGGCTGTATGAAATTTTTTTAGCAGTTACATCATTTCTGGGTGATGTTTTGATGCTTGTCTTACTGGAAAAAAAATCCATTTCTACTGACAGAGAAGTAATTTTTAATTAATCAAGACATAAAGATAAACCTGCCCAAAATGAAGTCATTCCCCAGTTTTGCCAGTCTACTTCCCTGGACAGTGATTGAAATGTTCTTGAGAGGCAGAAGGCTGGTGGATATAGGTAAAGTGCTCCAAATACTGTATTAGGATAACTGAACAGGTTTAATGAGCCCACTATTCTAATTCAACGTGTTGAAGAATACCTTTAGTGCAGGTAGCTCAGTGTGCAGGCTGCAGATGGAGCTCTGGGTGGCAGGATCCAGAGACAAGAGGCCAGGAACTGGCCCTGATCTTTTGCACAAGAAAGGGGAGGACTAGACTCTCAGAGGCACAGCAGGAGCCATAGACCCCCAGATCTTCATAAAAGCACAGCGTTTCCTTTGCTTGGGTTCCCTCCTTATAGGCACACAGTTTGAGCTTTTGTCTCGTTATTTAACTATTGCACCAAGATTAAATTATTTCAAGGATCCAGATTCTGGAAAACCATGGTTGAGCCAGTAAGGAAACCTGGTCTGTCTGTGTGAGAGTGGAGTGTGCAGGGAATCAAATGAGGACCTGTTGGTCAGTGGAGCCACCCCACCAAGGTGTCTCTGCCCAGCTCAGGGGCTGTGAGTGTGACTGCCAGAGTGGCTCCTGGGTGGTCAGACAGGAAAGCTTCCTTAACACAATCTAAAGTTCAGTGCCAGTTCCTCTTGCATAGAAGCTTAGAGCCTATGTCAAAAACTTAAATATGAATTTGTATGCCTGAAACACAAGAAGGCATCTGTGCTAGTAAACAAAATGAGCCCAGAGGCAGAACTGTACAGCGAGCCTCATACCACATGGAAAACTTCTCTTCCAGTCCAAAACAGTGTCATAGATTCTGGAACATGATGGGTCTGTGATGCTCCCTGAACTATACCCAAATGCTGTTTGGGAAAGCATTAGATATGTCACCATGGGACTGTGTCCAACACCTTCAGAATTTTCTAATACATAGTTTATTTATCTACCTTCAAGAAGCCACATTTTTAGCTTATCCATCTGCTGATAGTGTTTATACAGACTCATAGTTTAAGATCAGGGCTTTGCTGTTTAAAGTGTTTTTATACTGAGAAGCATGTATCCAAGAGTACTCTATCCATCACTACCTCCAGCACATGATACCAAACGCTCTTACCCAGCAAGATCCAACATTCCAATATCTGTTTCTCATTCAGAATGACCTGTGCCATCTTAGAACGGTGCCCAGGAGCTGCCAAGTGCTATTTGACATGGGTCAAGCCTTGCCAAAAAAATTTTAAGAATTTAAGAATAGAGAGGACAATTACCCAGAAGTATACTCTAATATTGCTTAATTTATGAATATAGATGTAGCAGGAGAGACTGATTTTATCCATATGTGTCTGCCAGTCCAAGCCACAAGCAAACATTACACAAGGCAGGCCTTCGTTCCTTCCATTGTCACTGTTGTCAATTTCTACAGAACAACTCAATTCAATAACTAATTACATTAAAACAAACTGAGAACGTTATCTTTTTTCTGTACATGGAGAATTTTCCACCCAGGACTTTGTATTACCAACAGCAAAATTACACCATTTGTATTTAAAGCTGAATATTTGCTTGCACATAAAAAAAAAAAAAAAGATAGTGTACATGACAGCTTTCACAATGAAATATTTTTAATACACTAACATATAAAAATAGCATCTTTAAGACTTGGAGGTTGCAAATCAAACTCTAATGGAATCTGTGGGTGGAGTGCTACATACTTCAGTAAATGCAGGCACTGGCTCGCAGTTCCAGCAATGTTAAATTTCCAGTAATTATTAGCTAAGTGGGAATTCTTCCAGAATTGCAGAAATGTATCTAAGAGCTAAAGTCAGTCCAAAGTTGTTGTTTTGGTTTTTTTTTTAAATACTTTTATAATCACACTAAAATACTGCCATGACAAAGATTATGATACAGGAATTCCTACTGTGATTATTGATATTTGTTTAAAATATTATATACTCTGAGTATAAGATTGGTATACATTGTTTCTGGTTTTGACATATCCAATTCAGTTTGAGCTTCTTAATTATTTTGTTATTAAAAATACACAGTTTTTAGGTCAAGCCTCTTGTATACATCATATTGTATTAGTCAAGTGGAAAAAATAAACATAAAACAGAGATTCTTCTTGATACGTTTAGAAAATATGTGTAATAAACATTGTAAGCTGAGAATGGGTCCTGAAAGAGTAATTGGATCATCTGACACAGAGACTAAAACAAGTGAGAATTCACAAAATTAAGAGATAAAGTTGTATTGCATAATGGCAGTATTGCAAAGGTCACTTCTTTAATTTACCGTAAAGCAGATTGTACTATAATACAGACTCTTCTTTCAAGCACTGTGTAATCATAAGGGGATAGAAATCAGTATTTCACTTTCAAAATAAGGAGATCGAGTAAGACTTTGAAGCAGGTTTTCCCAGCTCTAGCTCTCTTCAAGTGACAGAATATTCTTCCTACATATGCAAACTACTAATAAAGCTGAAGAATTTTATTACAGAACAGAGCAATAATCCAAAATCAGTTTGACAAATGGGGAGAAGTAGTCTCAAAACATAAGTACAAGTTCAGAATATTATTTTTCAGAGGTAATAATAATCAACCAGAATACAAGTATGGGGATAACTGAGTACATACCCTTTCAAAAAAAGGTTTAGCATGACAGCTACTATTCAGATGAAAAATCAGAAATGCCATGCTAGTGGAGGAAAGCCATAGTGGCACATTTGAAAAGCAATATGCCTCTAAAGACATGAGGAAGTAATATTTCTGTTCTTCTCTTCTTTGGTAAGACTTAAATTGAACAAATGTACTTAATTGGGATGGCAGTAAAAAAAAAAAAAAAAAAAAAAAAAAAAAGCATACGGTATAAAAGCTACCCACCACCACAGTTTATGCACTGGATGCCTTTTTGAGAGTGATATTAAACTATTTCCATGAACCTTATTTCAGTGATGTTTGCATGGAAGATGAAGAGGATGTGAAGAACACTCACTACATCAGTAATATCTTCTGGCCCCAGCTTCTCATGACTGAGATAAATTGTATGAACATATAAACACTCCTCCCTGTCTTACCTACCTCTTCAGACTTCACTGAGCAGCCAATGTACTGCCTTCAATAGGATAAGGCTGGAGCTCAAAAGGAAGCAAACCTGAAAATTGCTTTGATTAGCCCAGAACACCCAAACCCTCAAAAAATTCATTAGAAAATCCTGTATTGACTAGGTCGCAAGATGTTTTCCCCAGCCAGATTCTCAGCTCACTTTAATTCCTTTTCATTGTTATTTATTTTAAAAATAGTAATAAATAAATAGAAATAGTTCCTTCAAATCCTATTTCTGACATGACACAGATTTATCACTCTGTTTGCCAAATGAAGAGCTTTCTAATGGTTTTTTTCTTTGTTCGGGGCTCTGAAGCACTCTAGATCCCTGGGGCAATGATAAGAAACTCCACATTTTTCCTTTTTGCAGAGCAGACCCTTGGCAGCCTGCAGAGAGGGGCAGCTATAATAAGGAGCATGTGTCAGACCCCGAGCACCTCTCCTTTGCCCAGACTCAAACCAGGTGTCTCTGTTCTCTGTGCTGCTGTGAACCTGTTTGTACCAGGGACAGAACCATACTGTGCTCTTATACAGACACAATAGTTGTGGCTTCAAACCTCCAGAAATGTCATAAAGTTCGCTCAACCATAGCTAAGGACTTCAATAAGGGCCAGCTTAAATACTGAATAGGAACACACATTCACTTTCTGTTTGAGATGTAAATACAAAGAAGTGTTAAGTTCTCTTCAGGTGAAGAGGAAGATTATTTCTCTTGGCTGCTGACTACCTCTTGGGAGTTTATGGATGCTTAGCATTTTTCAAGTTTTTGTTGAGCAATATAATGAAAACTGTAAATACAGTTCAGGCACACATTTTCAGTGCTTTGCAGCTGAATATTACATACAGGGGAATTGGTGACCTCTGTAATGGCAGGCTATGGCAGAATGAAATATTTTTTTTATGTGTGTTCATTTTCCCTTTCTCTATTCCTTGGTATTTAAATCAGCATACTAAAAACCAGATTTTTCCCTGCACTGTAGCACTTCTGCAAGTAGAACCAGAATCACAGAATCAATTGGGTTGGAAAAGATCTTTAAGATCATCGAGTCCAGCCTATGACCTAACACCGCCTTGTCAACTTGAATGTTGCACTGAGTGCCCTATCTGGTTTTACCTTAAACACCTCCAGGGACCATGACTCCACCATCTCCCTGGGCAGCCCATTCCATGCCCAATCACCCATGAGAAGCCTCTTTCTGATGTCCAGACTAAACCTCCCCAGGTGTAGCTTAAAACTGCACTCCAGCACTCTGATTTTGTCTAGGCTAGTGATAATTTTATTCACAGTAGCTGGTATGGGGCTGTTTTGGATTAATGCTGAAAACAATGTTGACAATTCTGGGATGTTTTCACTGTTGGTGAGCAGTGCTTTCACACTGTCAAGGTACTTCTGCTCCTGATCCTAGCTTACCAGAGGAGGGGGATGTGATTCCACAAGGAATTGGGAGGGGACACATCCAGGACAGCTGATCCCAACTGAGCCAAGGGATACCCCACACCATATGGTGTTTTGCTCAACATATATGAAGCTGGAAGAACGAGGAGTAAGAGGTGGATCATTTGGAATGATGACGTTTGTCTTCCCAAGTCACTGTTTGGTGTGACAGAGCCCTGCTTTCCTGGGGTTCACTGAACACCTGCCTGCCTATGGGAAGTGGTGAATTAATTCCTTGTTTTCCTTTGCTTGTGGATGCAGTTTTTGCTTTACCTATGGGACTGTCTTTATCTCAACCCAGGAGTTATCTCAGTTCTATCCTTCTGACTCTCCCCCATCTCCCTGACAGGGGACTGAGCAAGCAGCTGTGTGGGGCTTGGTTAACAGGTGGGGTTAAAACATGACACAGAGACACAACGGTAATTATTTCCTATCCTTTCCTTTTTACAGGTAATCATTTGCAGACAAACGTATCAATAATAAAACAAATTCTGCCTTAAGATTCTCCAAACCACTCTAAACTATATGCCAAGTAGGAAGGCTAAAACTCTGGGATATTTTTGGACCAAGTAGTTTTTCTGTTCACAAGATGCTAACATATTTGGCAGTGGAAGAACCTGAATATTTCTGTTGATATTGGCCAGACCTTCACCACTGTCATATGTTGTAGAAAGCAGCACCTATACACAGCAATATGTAAACTGTTCTCACCGAAGTCAGAGGAAACTGTCAGTAAACCCCTGTTATAAAAAGCCCTAGCCAAGTGTAGGATTGTTCATGGCAAGATGATAATCCATCAAGCTTGCAAAGTCCATGGAATGGCCATCATTTGCACATTCTTCAGAATGACCAACATGAAGCGCAGAGTTTCAAAGTAATAAGCAGAGAAGATTACTTATGTGTTCCCCATTTTGAGGATTAAAAAAAAGAAAAAAAAGGCAGCTGGATGGATAAGCTGGCAAGCTGAAGTCTTGCCCACATACAGATGAGATCCCTGATTAGTTCAGTCTCCAGGCTCAGTCAGAATGGAGAACTATTAAGATGTTTTGCAGTACCCTGAACCTACCTGTGACCACACTCAGACTTCCACTGCATATATAAATCAAATACAGCCACATATTGAACTGTTCAAACAAAAGTACAGTCAGCAGACCAAGGGAAGTGGTTATTCTCCTGCTCTCAGCACTTATGTGGCTGCATCTGGAACACTGTGGTTTCACTTTTAGCCCCCAGCACAACAGCAATGAGAACAAATCAGAGCAAGTCCAGCAGCTGGTTGCAGCAATGTTTTAAGATCTGGAGCAGGTGATGTAAAAAGAGGTGTTGAAGGAATTGCATTTGTTTAGTTTTAAGAAGAGAAGGCTGCAGGGGCATCTAGGAACAGTTTACCATTTCTGAAAGGGAGTTAATAGAGAAGATGGAGCAAGACTCTTCTCAGAGTGGAACAGTGGAAGGAAGGACAAGAGAGTATACAAGTTGCAAAAAGGAAAATTCCTATCAAACATGAGGAAAAAATCCACAATGAGGGTTTATCAAACAGACTGCTAGATAAATTGTGTGACCTCCATCCCTGGAGACTCAGAATTCAGCTAAACACAATCTTGAACAAACCCCACCTGCCTTCAGAGATAGCTCTGCTTTGAGCAGAAGTCTGAACTAGATAACCTTCAAACATCCTTTCCAAACTGTTTTTCCATGATTCTCTGATTTAAAGTATTTACCAGGAAAATAGGCACAGGTCTAACTGTCCTTTGTTTATTTGCTTGCAAAGCAACTCCAGTACAGGAGGAATATCAATGGACATAGCAAAACTTCAGAGATAAGACCCTTCATGTGACCCAAGAAAAAAGAGTTAGGCTTTGTTAGATACTAAAACTTGGTCATAATTATTACCTTATGTTAACTGATCTATTATGAAAAATTTCTGATGTAAAAGCAGAAACCCTTAAAGTTAACTAGTACAAGACTGAAGAAAAAAGAACAAGCAGCTTTGCAGAACACTCAGGTTTTACAGACAGAGAAATTTACAGGCAGACAGCAGCAAGAGATGGGGCCATTCCCTAAGGGAAGGTGAGCTGGGGGCTGAGGGTGACTGCTGATCCAGCAGTGCCCTCACCACCCTGGGCACAGCCCCACAGTATCCATGCTGCAGATCTGGTAACACTGGTAACACACAAGGGCAGCCCCTGGCATAGTGAGGACATGAATCAGGTCCTCAGTCCACCCAGGGACCATTAGAAAATTAAGGACAGAGACAGTGGAGAAATTCCTTAATTAGGCAGTTAAGGACAGGACTGGAGAAAAAGCTGTAGCAAAGGTCCAGCATCCATCTAGAAGGCATGACCAGAAACATGGTTTGGCACAGGCCCCTTCACAGCACAACTGGGGCCAGGACTGAATGCTCAGCCCTGAGCTGAAAGGAAGCACCCAGCACAATAGTGGGGGTGGAGGCACCAGGTAACTCTGCTCAGGGACATTAAACCCTATTAGTGCTCCCAGAACCCTGCCACATTCAGGGTTTAAAGGTATATCTTGTCTAAAGATGTAATTATCAAACTATGTTAAAAAAAAAAAAAAAAGCTTGATGACTCTAAAGACCATTTCCCACAATGCAGCAAAAGGTGAAATATACTTTATGAACAGAAAAATAATAAAAAAGTGTGATCCTATCAAATAAACTTTCCTACTGCTTATTAATAAATCAAGCCATTACATCCAATTTTGACAAGGTTCCTAAATTCCTTAGGATCATTCCTACTACTTTTAGAGTGGTATCTCACAGCTTAGACCTATTCATCATATTATTAGAAACTGATTGACATCTTGTCTTCTTTTCTCCATTCCAGCTTGTGCATTGTGGTCACACTTCAAGAGAAATTGAAAATGCTACCTGGGCCAGATTCATTTCAGTGACATGCACATAAAGTGAATTTGACCACCTGTCACAGATTTCTCAACTTATTTTAGAATAGCTTCAGCAATGTTAAATAAGCTTCACCAGAAATTGGAAATGCTCCATCAATCACTACATTTAATACCAATAGATTAAATGCTTAGCACCAGCTCTGGCAATGATTGGAATGTGATTCTTACTGTATCTCCTACACATATCTTAGCAGCACCATTCTTAGAGGTAGGAAGTTCCTCCTACCCTTCATACTGTTTATAGATTTTCATAATAATCTTGTACCTGAACATGGTCTTACAATATGCAAAGCACCTTCACATTTTATTGACATCCCTGAAAAATCTGTGCATACAATGAATTTTCATGAAACTCCAAACCCCTATCTTTAGAGATAGTTCCTATATATTATGAAATCAGTGATAGTTGTGTCCTCCCCAGATGCCCTGAGAAATGAAGATTTGTTAGTTTGAGTCTATGCACAACTCTTGCTGTGAAAATAAAGCAATGCTTCTCACAGTGAGTTAAAGTTACCACCAGGAAGAGTGAGCATATGGGCAATGAGCTAAGAACTGCTGACAATTTAGGAATAGACTTGTATAGTTTTCTTTTAGCAAAGCTCAAAAACTGAAGCAAGTAATCTTTTTTTTTTTTTTTTTTTTTTTTTTTTTTTTTTTTTTTTTTTTTTTTTTTTTTGCAAATAGGAAAATTAGTGTGTCATTTCCTAGCTATTTAGAGCTCCACTCTCCTGATTACTGTTGCTGTTGTTGTTGTTAGTGCCCCACAGAGCTGTATGGCATACAACCACTTTTCATCTTGAGGGTAGATATAGTATTGATCAGGGGAGCAGAGAGGTTTGTATTCACAGTGCATGTCAGTGATCCTGATGAGCTTCTTCAGGTCCCACTGGGTCAAGTCCCCACCTGTCACCACTGCACAAGACCATTCATCATCCATCTGAGGTATTTTGCTTTCATGTCAAGCAGAAGTGTGTTGATAAGTTTCCAACTCTGCTATGGATCTCAGCAGTCAGCTAAAACTGTGCCAGAAGTCCTCTCTCTACTGGGAACACTGCTGCTGCTGCTACTTTTCCTTCTGGGCTTTCAATCCATAAACATGAAAGTCATTGACTAAAAGAAAGTTTGTAGCAATGCTATTAAAAGTTAGCTTTTAATTTTTAAGTTTCTTATCAACTTAAATCAGCGTCTCTTGTACAAAGTAATTTCCCTCTCATGCTTCCTCCAGGCCACTCTTTCTCAGTGCAGCTTGTTATCATTCTGTGGTACTGGTGTGCTGGAATCGTGATACCTACATTTATTTGGAAGAATGTTTGGAGCTTCCTAAGCAAATGGCCAGCAGCCAGTGTACGACTCACCCTTCACTCTAACCTCCTTGAATTCAACACGTTCTCCCTCAAAGGGATATTTGCCCTTCTTCGTGGGGACAGCTGCCTTTCCTCTGTCCAGCCATTTTCCACTGCAGCCAAACGTTGGAACCATTCTTCATTTTCTTTCCCTACAAAAGAAATGGTGTTACCTCAATGCTGACATCACCCAGCCTTATGAGTTTCTCTCCTGGCTCCTTATCAGTGACTACATCAAATTTGAGGGTTTGCCAGCACTTTTAAAAGATCTGCTTACCCTGTTGGAGAATCTTGTGCTTTCAGCACCAGGGAGTGTCTGGAAAGAACAAGTTCACAAAAATGAAGCAAGTGCATTGTTATTCCTGCCAACCTCAGAGTCACAACAACTACCAAAGACCCTGATTTCCTGTGTTTCATCACTGTACAACAAAGCAGGAACATCTACACCTGGATTATTCCTGGTAGACATATCTCTAATCTGTTTTCAAAGTTCTTCAAAGACAGAGATGCCATGACCTTCCCTAGGCAGTTTTCCATCCCTTTACTACTTGAGCTGTTAGAAAACTTCCTTGGTATCTGACCTGAATTTTCTGATGTAATTTAAGCCATTGCATCCCATGGCATACATATGTCATAGACAAAGAGAACAAATTAATTCCTTGATCTTCACTGAAGACCTTTACTTATTTGAAGTCTGACATTTCTTTCCCTCCCTTTTTCTCCTGATTTCTCTTTCTTCTTTCATCTAAATAACCTCTGTTTGTTCAGCCTTTCCTTGTAGGTCATGTTATCCAGTCCTCTGGTCTTTTTTATGGATCTCTGCCTGAATTTCTCCTTTTCTTCTCCCATGAGCTGGAAACCTCTCCTGCAGAATCTTCACCAATGCTGTGTAAAGACTAAGGATTACTTCTTGTGTCTTGTCGCTTTGTTCTCTTGGTATTCTTTCTAAGCCTTCTGTCGTTCACATATTTTGTAGTCAGAGTTACTCATGGATTTTCATGTAAACAAAGCAATGTTTCTGTAACTGTCTATATTGTTTACATTCTTCTCTTTAGGAGGGACAATTAATGAACACTTTCTCAGACCAGTGGAAGTGAAGAGGTTGAACCTCAGTCTTCCAATGTGGTCTCATTTCTGGAAATCCATATAAACTGAAAGTGAAAATTAAACTTCCTCTTTTCCTGCTCCGACTCGACTGTGGTCTCTGCATCTTTCTTGTGACGGTAGTGCATCAGTGTCTTGCAAGTTTTATTTCTCTTCATCTGGTCATTTGTATCTAAATGAGGTGTATTAAGCATGAGGGTACCATCTGTGTGTAAAAGAAGTAGGAGAATAATCACTTGCTTCTGTTGGTTTTCTTTTATTAGGTCTTTCTTAGCCTCAGGTTTTTCTAGCATTCCATCATTTGAATTATGAAAGAAAAGCACAAAGTAAAGCCCTGGACAAATTCCAGTAAAGGCGAGACAAATTGTAGCACTCAATAGTGATGTGATTGTTGGAAGCTATTTTAAAGCCAATACTAAGGTAATACAGAGAGGCCTGTGTTTAAGAAACACATCTGTAACTGAATTTTTGGTTAAAAAACATATGAAACTGGAGTTTAAAAGGTGCCTGTTCTCTTCAGGCTATATGAGAACTATGTGTAGGCAATTCTGCTGGGAAAGTGCTAATCATAGAATCACAGACTGGGTTGGGTTGGAAGGTACCTTAAAGATCCTTTTGTTTCAATGCCTCTGCCATGAGCAGCAACCTTCCACTTAACTGTGTGGCTCAAAGCCCCATCCAGCCTGGCCATGAACATGTCTGACCTTCCAGGGATGAGTCATGCACAGCTTCTCTGGGCAACCTGTTCCAGTGCCTCACCACCCTCACAGTAAAGGAAATCGAATCTAAACCTAAGGTCTCTGTTTGAAGCCATTCCCCTTATCCTATCCCTACAGACCCTTGTAAAATGTCACTCTCCATCTTTCTTTATCACCTGCCCTTTAAGTATTGGAAGACTGCTTGAAAGGTCTCCCTGGAGCCTTCCCTTCTCCAGGCTGAACAGCCCTGACTCACTCAGACTGTCTTTATAGGAGAGATGCTCCAGCCCTCTGATCATCTTTGTGGTCCTCCTTTGGATTTGCTCCAGCAGGCCCATGTCCTTCTGTTGGGTGCTCCAGAGCTGGATGGAACACTCCAGGTAAGGTCTCAGGAAAGCAGAATAGAGGGGTAGAATCACCTCTCTCAACCTGCTGGCCACAATCATTACAACTCCAAATGAAATCTAGTGGAATACACACCTGGCTTAGGCCCTTTATTCCAGGTCATGACAAAGGGAGTTACCTGAACACATCATTCTTATGTGACTAGAAGCATAAACCCTTACTATCTGGTAGATTGAAAGAAATATTGCTAATGGGACTAAATAACTGACAGTAACGACAGAAATGTTGGCAGCAATTGAATACAATTTGCAAAATGTACGTTACAAAAAGGCATGCCCTCTATTATTTTTTGCCAATTTTTAAATTAAAAGAGTGAGTCATACTTCATGTAAATGTGCTTCTCAATTTTACTGACTCCTTGGAATTAGGGTGCAGAAAAAGAAACATGATACATGGAAAGTTCACAGATTTTCACACTCTAAGGTCCATGGTTTAGACCTCTTAAAGGAGGCTGGAATCTGAACATTTGGTAGCAAATTCTGAAAATGGGAATCCACATTTTAAATTTGTAATCTCTATGCAGAGAGGCAAACATTAATAAAGAATATTTAAAATTAAATACACTTTCCTATAGCTCATCAATAGGACTCCATCAGGGTAGATCTTTACAAAAGCATCCTTTTTTTCTGGAGCTGGATCCTTGGTTGGGGGCCACAAGGATGTAGCACCAGAGATCAAAGACACTGTCTTCTAAGCACAAGCGTAATTATCTTCCAAATACTATGTAGGAGTCAATCTTCATTCCAAACAAGGTCAAAGTAGGAATGGCATGGAAAGCAAGAAACCTGAAATAATTTCTTCGAGAGAGTGCTGAAGGAAGGAGACTGCACTACCTACTATTTGCTGTTGAAGTTGATCCATTATTTAGCAAAGAGGACTCCGAGAAAATTGCAGAATTAAAAACCAAGACACTGGAAGCACATCTCACTCATATTTATATACATGACTAGGCAGACATTAGCAGGAAGACATACAATGCATACCATACATAATATTTCTTACAATGTTTACAGCCTACTTACAGACTGAAGTACTAAGATCTAAAAATAACCTCAGAGTCCAATTTTTAAGAAAGCAGGCCGAATTCATTTAGTAATGTTCCTACATGCAGTAGAGAACCAGCCCCAGCATGAAGAACTGAAACACAACATTCACACTAACTTATCTAGTGCCTTAATCACTGGATAGAGAATGTATCCATGATTATATGGCTAAGAAAGCAATTTCCAACTCTGGGAGCAAAGATACTCTCCATGGTCAAAAATTTTAAAAATTTATATTTTTCATTAGTTTCACACAGATGCATTCATTTAATGTGGGTCAAGTCTATGCTTCACAAGACAAACCATCCTAAAAGTTAATTCAATAGATTCTCATGTCATATTGACAGCTCATCAAAGGTGGAGTACATCTCTTTCATGTGCTGGAGTCATGATGCATATAGCTACATGGTAGCTGTTGGGGGTTAGGTTTATTCCTTTTACTTAGAGAATTTTTCCCCATAAAGTTGCTAGGAGACTAAGTACTGGGTGCTTATGGGTACTTGACCAAAACAAAGAGTTGGCCAAAGGCAAGTTTTGGGGCGGATGATTTCTGATAATGGCCCAGCTGTTAAAACCGGGTGGGGCAGTGTTTCTTATCTCTTTCACCACCATCCTCCCTCCAGGGCGATTATCTGCTGATAATGGCCCATTAAGGCTCACCAATCACATGACACATTACATCATCCCATTGTGAGATGCTCCACCCAGCTAGGGGGACCCCAGAGTTCCTACCTATATTACAGTGAGACCTAGGACCACAAGGACATCCTTTTTTCCTCTGGATTCCCCAGAGGAAGACTGGAGCCATCGAGCCATCACTGGACTTTTCTACGAGATCATCTCTACTCCACAGAACTGCACCTGTTAATCCAGGAGGATCCATCTGGACTGCTTCCAACACCCTGACCAACAGGTGTCAAGTCATGTCCCTAGAGTGTCCCAGGGGTTTTCTAGGGTGGGGTTTTTTTTGTTTGTTTCCTTGTCTTTCTGTACTACTACATTTGTATTTTTAATATGACTAGTAAAGAACCGTTATTCCTATTCCCAAATCTTTGCCTGAAAACCCCATATTGCAAAATTATAATAATTTGGGGGAGGGGGTTTACATTCTCTATTCCAAGGGAAATTCTAGCTTTTGCAGGCAGATACCTGTCTTTCTAAACCAGGACAGTAGCTTTCCACTCTTCCGTGGTCCTAGCAGCTAATTGCCATACACATATGGTATTGATGAAACATTCAGCGTACCAAACCTTGAACAGAATTTTGGAACTTCCATTGAGGCCTAAAGCTGAGCATTGGGGAAAGTCCTATATTCTGCTATGCAGGAAAAATGAACTAGTCTGTGAATGTCATGAGTGAAAGTGTCTGAAAGAAACCTCTGAATGCCCTTCACAGATGGCATCTCTTTCACTGATCTACTGACATTTTTTTTTCCTGGAATACTGAAGTTTGATGATAATTTGATTATATTGTATCTGCCAGTCAGTGTTAAAATATCAATACTGAATATACTTTTTTTTGTAGAAGGATAAACATATTCAATTTCCTTTAAATTATTTAAATTTGAATGCATTATATGGTATACATCTGTCTGCCCCAACATGCTTTAAAGAAAAATCTTATGTCAGCTAAAATTAACATTTCTATTGCAGTATTGTTTTCCATTTTAATTTTTTGTTATAAATTATTGTATTTTTAAAAAGATTTTATGATTAAGAACTAAATTATACGCAAAAGAGCAACAACCAGAAATATCTGTTACAACCTCTGTAGTTATCTAAAATACAGAAATTTTGAGAGAAGAGTAGAGGTTAGAGAAATAAAAAATTGTTTACAGGGAAGAATATTCATTGTGAAGGAACTGGATTGAGACTCAAGAATTAAGAATTTTGAACTTCCTTCTGTTACTATCTTGATGTGGCTTTAACCAAGTCACTTAATGTTTTCTAGTTATATTTTATTAGTGAAACAGAAAAAATAGCATTTTGTTACCTTATAGGCGCATTAATAAGGATATGCAAGATAATAAAAACTACTATGACGTTGATTGATGACACAAATTTCCCAATTAATTAAGAGAATTTGCATTCTTTTTCTTCTTTCAACTAATGTTTTATAGCTCAGTTTTCAGCAACAGAATACTTGTCAAGTGAGATAGCAACCTAGGAACGAGAGACTTAGCCTAAATTCCAGGTTCTGTCTCTGCATTCACACATTCAATACTTCACAGCAGCTTGGCCAAGAAAAAGTGACTGATGCGATCAAAGGGAGAACTGGTTTAGTGAAGTTCTTTCCTGCCTCTGAGGAAAGCATTAACTCTTCTCACTGAATTTGCAGGAAGCCCTGACCTGACATGGAATTTATTTGCCTGAGTTAACTTGACAACTGGCAGGCAGTTGAGGGATGTTTTGCTTCTCCCAGTGCCTGAGCTGCTGCATATGAGTCAGGAGTAACCGAGCTCTACTTGTCAAAGGCTGTAACAGAAAAAGTGTCAGCCCAGGTAGATGACAAATACAGCCACCAACAAGAATATGTAAAAGGTAACTCCATTGCTGCATCACTAAGGGACACTTATCTGTCACGACTCAGTGACAACATTTGGAAACAGATAATGCATGATAATAAAAGGTAATAAAAGCATAAAGGTAAAGATGAAAGATGTTGCAAAGATACCTTTATCCTTTGCTAGATCTGAACCACTGTAATGAATGCAGTTCTTAACATTCATCAGAGCATCCAAAAGATGATGAAACTAAAGATTTCCTACCTTCACAGCCTTCAATAGACATGATAACATGTGGCTGTGTACATTGCAAGAATGAGCCTTTTATTCCAGAAATAAATTCCAGAAAATAGCCTCTTCTCCTCTCCTCTGCTCTAACCTGGCTGCCACCAGGTAGAAAGTCCTGCATTGTGTATTATTTCACAGAATGACAGAATTGTCACAGTTGGACGAGACCTCTGGAGATCATCAGTCCAATACCCCTGCCAAGCAGGGTCACCTAGAGCACCTGCAGTTACACAGGAATGAGTCCAGATGGGTTTGGAACGTCTCCAGGGAGGAAGACTCCATGACCCCCCTGGACAGCCAGTTCCAGTGCTCTGCCACCCTCGTGTTGAGGTGAAACTTCTTGTGTTTTACTTTATGGCCATTGCTCTACATTCCATCTCTGGGCACCACTGTAAAGAGTCTGGAACCATCCTCTTGACACCCAGCTTTGAGGTATTTACATGGATGAAAGGATCCCTTTTCTCTTTCCCCTCTTTTTCATCTGTCTATCAAATCATTTGACAAAAAGTTAGGAGATATTGACCAGAATCAATTTCTGAATTTTGTACAGGCACATTCAGAAGGAATCATTCTCTTAGATTTATGATTTTAGAAGTTAAAATTTCAGAAATTGAATGAGTGCTGTTTAGTGGCTTGATGGGTAGTTGTGTAAAGTTTGATTGATAACCTGCTTCACAACTAGATAAAATCTTCAGATGGTATGAATTTAGTTCTCATTACCATCTACCACTTTCACATAGAAAAAAACCTTAAACAAACAAGCAAAATACGAAATTGTCACTAATAATGTAGCATTTGCACTATCCTGTGTTCAGACATCTCAGAACCAGGTAAAAAAAAAATGCAGGTCTTAACTCTCTCACAGATATACTAATAGAATCAAAATTTTATGTTAATTTGAAATTTCATTTGAAAGTCAAGAATAATCTTCTGAGTTTATACAAGAAAATGGAATGAAGACTAAGAGTAAACATTGAAAATTTAAGACTGGTGATTGATAGATGCCATAGTCAATGTTATTTTGGTTATCCTACTTTTTCTACATTTGTTTTTAAGGAAGGTACAAGCTGATGGATTTTCACTGTGATTTCTATAAATCAAACTCACCAGAGACTTAGCTCCTGAATCATCACTTATTCTAAGAAATACTGCCTGATTTTTGCTTTCCTCATATTTATGTGCAGTGATAAAAAGCCTTTAGCAAACAGGTGGGTCTTGCAATCTGCTCCAAGGGAAATCTCACCATGTTGTGTGTAATCTCTTTTGGCTTCTCTGTTTGAATCAAATCACAGGTAGATTTAGAAAAATGCACTGAAAATACTCTCCTACGTGCTGACAGTTACAGTAAGCAATAGTTCAGCACTGCCAATAGAACAAAGTAAACAACATGTCCCCATGTTTTTGTGACATATCTGAGGCAAAAAAGGAGTACAGGTTCTTTAAAAGACATCTAAGTTTTTTTAAATGGGAGAGTTCAGATGGATGAAGATCTAACCATAGATGGAACACCGGAGGAATCCTGTTTATCAGAGTTGTACAGTGAAAGCCTTGCAATAATCAAATTATTTTAGTGCTTGGACTTATGGAAAAGAGTGCTAGTCATAGCAAATATTGCCTAGAGTAAGAAAAACAGTACCAACAGAGTGACATATCTGTTTCCACATCATGTGGAAAACATTAAGCTCTCCTGTATGTCTTTTTTAGTACAATGTTTAATTACATACCACATACAGTTCTTTCCAACATGTCTAAGGATCAAATTAAGGCAGAATACCGAAGAAGACTCTTATCTGTAGCAGTCTCATTTCCTGAGATAACAAGAAAGTCTCTACTAAATAAGTGGAACAAAAAAAGCTGATCTCAAGGTTAAGACAATTGAATCTTTGGCTTATCCTTTTTGCTTCCAGCCTACCAACAATAGTTTTCTGGTTTAGGTTTTTTGTTTTTTGGGTTTTTTGTGTGATGCCAGACTCCCTCTTAGCTAAGTATTTTGCAGATTATCTTAAGTGCCAGAGGCTTGACAAAAATGCTAAGTGCCCCTTTGTCCCATCCCAAGCCAGTTTGGAAAATCTGCCTCAAAGGCATGAAAACTTTATATCTTTTCAGAAAAAAATCAGACTATCTGTGTGTTCTGCCCTGAGAAAACAACTGTATTTTTCTTTCACTTCATTCTTAGTAAAAAGTCAGGAGGCTGCCATTCAACACTTAGGCTGAGACTGTGTTAGTAAATCAGACACTGCAGAGACAGTTCTGTAGCATGAGAAATCAAGTGTCACAACAGAGTTTTTACAGACATGCCAATAAATTATCTTACATCTCAAAACAGAAGGGCCAGAGCCTGCCTGTCTCCCCGATTTGTGCTTACCAAACTATGCCAGTACCCAGGCTAACAATTA
>VZUI01043527.1:0-2500 GCA_013401135.1 Cettia cetti | reverse complement strand
AAATTGCCCACTTCTCTGTGCTCCCCAGCTATACAGCCAGCATCAGGTAGCAAACTCAGGTGAACACATCTAAACTAGAGATAGCTAAAGGTGGATGAGATTAATTTTACCTTATCTCACTCTCATAAGTTCTGGAAAGAATTTACTAACTGTCCAAATTTGGACTTGAGCCTGTCTTTTAAATAGCCCTGTTTGAATATTCCTCATAAGTAGTAATGAGATTTTCAAGTTATGTGCTTGCTGTCACTGATGGGAGCTAGTATCCTTTAAATCTTTTCTAATAATTTCAAGAGGTCAACAGAACACTGGAGAAAGAAGGACAATTTGATTACATAATTGATTAAAGTAAAGATGCAGCAAAGCTGCCAAGACAATCTCTTTAGATCTGGAAACCCAAAGCACAGTCCAACCCAGTAATTCATCATAATAGCAAATAACTGAAGAATGGGGATCCAGTCCTGTAATATTTAGAAAGACAGCAGGATTTTTTTTTTTTTTTTTTTTTTTGTAGTTTTATTTTGAGGCAACAGTTTTAATAGAATTGAACCTACATTAAAAGAGAAATTTTGGCTGAGAGAAAATTTGGTCATAGTCCACTGGAGTCTTGCCACTGATTTCATTGAGATCAGGACTGCATTCTCAGCACTGCTGCTGCCATTCCATCACGTTGCTAAGACCTCTGGAGCACAGAAACTTGTGAAGGAGCATATGAGGTGAAAGCTTAAGTCAAAAGAGAGTCTTGGAAAGAGTAATATTCAGGAACTGTGCAACTTTTTCCTCTGTTTTCTGTCAAGTGCTCCTGTCTGACTATTAAATGTACACTTCCAGAACCCATAATTCCTGTGACTCTCCCCACATGTGTTTAAATTTCTATTAATGCAGTTAGCTCTGCTTCCATATGGCACAGCAGTGGCACTTGGTTGCTGTGATTAACTCTAAGCATTGGCTGGGAAGGTAAATGAAAAGGCATGCTTTCTGCTGAAGCCATTTGCCAGTGAAATACTTGAAGCCATATGTTTCTCTACCTTCTTCCAAATATTTGTGCTGATGTTGCTAGAAGGCGATGTCATCCAAGGAAAAGGAGATGCATGATAGATCATGCTGTGATAGATTACTGAACGCATACAGCACTTGCCTAATGCATTTTTAGCCTCTAAATTCAATGCTTTACAACCACAAATGCTGCTTCCACTAGAATTCATAAGATTATTCCTCCTACCAGCAGGACTGTTGCTTTGTGGGGTCAGCTACTTTCTTGGTAGTGTTGGAAGTGGTGAAGGTTTTCCTCACTATCTCCGGATGGACATTATGCTCAAAGCATGTACATGCCACATAAAGTTGTAAAAAATGATGATAAATAAATTAAATCAGTGGTTGGCACTGTATTAAATTAAATGCATGTCCTCAAGTAAGATTAAATAATTTCAAACTGGTTTTAATTCAGTAATTTTTCTGATATTGAAACAAAAATTAATTCCCCAGACTGGCATAGACTTACCTGAAAAACAACAGCATCTTGGGGCCAGTCTTCACTCTAACAAATTCTGGCTGATGTTACTGAGCCCAGCTCATCTCACAGACATAACCTCTACCGCACCACTTTATTACTGCCATGGGATTAATACTCCCTAAACCAGGAACCTTCCATACCAAGCACGGAAGTGACTACCAAAGGAATAAGCATTCAAACTGGTAGTTACATCCAGATGAAACTTCATCTGTCACTACAGTAACTCAACCTACTCCAGCTAGGTTAGGGTTAGGGTTAGAGTTATGGTTAGGGTTCGAGTTAGGGTTCAGAAAACCACAATGCCTAGAGCTGCAATACACTGCAGCTACAACATGAATGCCTAACAGAACACAGGACTGCCACAATGTGGCTCAAAATTCTGCATGGCACCAGCCTCACGGCCATGGGGCTTTTTCTGCTCCTTATAGGGGTAAAGGGTTAGGGTTGTGGTTATGGTTATGGTTATGGTTACGGTTAGGGTTATGGTTAGGGTTATGGTTAGGGTAAGGCTTTGGCTTAGTCTTAGGCTTAGGGTTCAGAAAACCACAATCCTTAGAGCTGCAATACACTCAGCTGCAACATGAACGGCGCGCGGAACACAGGACTGCCACTATGTGGCTCAAAATTCTGCTTGGCACCACCCTCACGGCCATGAGGTTTTATTGCTCCACGGAAGGGTAAGGGTTAGGGTTTGGGTTGTGGTTGTGGTAAGGGTTGTGGCTGGTGTTGGTGTTAGGGTTAGGGTTAGATTTGGGGTTGAGGTTAGGATTAGGGATAGGCTTAGGTTTGGGGTTAGTGTTAGGGTTGGAATTGGGGTAAGGGTTAGAGTTATGGTTAGGGTTAGGGTTAGGGTAAGGATTAGGGTTAGGGTTAGGGTAAGGATTAGGGTTAGGGTTAGGGTTAGGGTTAGGGTGAGGGTTAGCGTGAGGGTTAGGGTTAGGGTTAGGGTTAGGGTTAGGGTTAGGGTTATAGTTAGCGTTAGGGTAACTT
>VZUI01043526.1:0-12863 GCA_013401135.1 Cettia cetti | reverse complement strand
CCCCGGCTCCGCGGGGCGGGGACGCGCCGGTGCCGCGGGAGCGCCTGGCACGGCCAGGGCAGGCTCTGGGCACGGCGCTGAGCAAGCAGGGCTCTCCAAGGGTGTGCTCTCATAGTGCACTTACATGGTGGGTTGGAA
Organism: Cettia cetti; assembly: GCA_013401135.1. Taxonomy (NCBI): domain Eukaryota; kingdom Metazoa; phylum Chordata; class Aves; order Passeriformes; family Sylviidae; genus Cettia; species Cettia cetti. The sequence goes on along the minus strand of VZUI01043526.1, from coordinate 12,725 downwards.
TAGAATAAGGTGTTTATTCTGATCTTTTTGTAGTTGCCAAGCGCCTCCTATTAATGTTTGATCAGCGGACAATTATCAGAATGTGCTGGTTTGGAAGGACCCCACAGAGATCATCGAGTCCAACTCCTGCCCTGCACAGACACCCCGAGAGTCCCAGCCTGTCCCTGAGAGCTCCTGGAGCTCAGACAGGTTTGGTGCTGTGACCATTCCATGGGGAGCTGATGCTCATTGATCTGCAGCCAGGAAAGCAGGGAAGGTCTGTGCAATCTTCCACCTAGGTGGCAAAAGTGAATTCTGATGCATATAATGGAAATACACCTAAAAGGAAAAACAACCCCCCAACCCAGGCTGAATTCCAGAAAAAACTTCGTTAGAGTAAGGTCTTTGAAGGGACATCACAGAAACTTTATTGAAAATAAAAGTTGTAGGAACATCTGTTGCAGAGGTCGATTGTGCATCCTCACAGACAGGACAGCAATTCACTATACAGGCTCCAACTTTAATAAGTCTCTTTACTGAGCCACAGAATATACACTGCTCAGGGGTTCACTGTTATCCCAATATATATGATCAGCGTGGGAGTGAGAGGACACACTGCAATTACTTCAGGATTGAGACATTCCAAAGATTCCTCCAGGCAGTAAGCTCCCAATCACTGAGTTCAAAATCTGCTTGTTCCTGCTGCTCTAAGAGTCCAAAACCAGCACATTCCCTGAACCCACAGCATCTGAAAAGCAAATATAACAGTAGGAAACACTCACCTAACCCACAATCTTTTGTTGCAGTTAAGGGCAGCAGAGAAGGGTCCTTGTGAAGGGAATGGACCAAGGAAATCAAATTTATCTACAGAAACTCCCTGTGAACGTCCCACCACCAGCAGCTGCAAACATTTCTATTTGTCTGAGCTTCAGCAGAAGCTGCAGCAAGGACCTGTCTTCCAGTTATTGATCCTCTACAAGTATTCATGGAATTAAGCCAGTAAAATATAATCTTACACAATCCATCATAATTAATATGCAAAAATATAATGAATTCCCTGTTTTAATGAGTTTTGTTTAAGGCGGCTGTTTGGTTTGGGGTTTTTTAAATAGTAAGCATATTGTTTTCCAACAAAATCAGTTTCACTGTCACTTATCCAAGAACTTAAATTTTGCAAGGCTGTACCAAAAGCAGTTTCCAAACACTTAAATGAAAGAGTTAAGACTCCTTTGTGTTGTGGTTGATAAAAGCAAACCTTAAATCAATGCAATCTAGGGGTTGATTATTAGTGAACACGACATTAAGTATAGATATTCCAATTTTTAGCACATTCCAAAAATTAGCAAGCGAAAAACCAATTCTTCCACGTTACTCTTCAGTTTCTAGAGAAAACTTGAAGTAAAAATAAATTTGTTATTACAGTGCTTTTAATACTGTCCTTTTGGTATATAATTATTTCTGTTAACAAGTTGCAGCTCATTCTTTGCACGCTCACATGCATTTTTTAATGGAGAAACTGTGTACAAGCCAACAGCTTTACAGGCCATTCCAACCAGGTGAGGAGACACAAATCCTTGGGAGATGCTTTAGCAATGCTGCTCTGTTCTCTTGTAAGGAAATTGAGCTTCCATACAGGCTGAGAAGAATCCAGCACCCATGAAGAAGCCCCAGACTGAGAGAGGGTCCCAACTTTGCCTTCAGCAGCACACAGAGATTTCCAGAGCTGGGCAGAAGCGAAGGCAGAAGGCTCAGGCAGCTCCTGGAATACCTGAGGAGGCAGCAGCTGCTGTGGCTTTTCTGGGCTTTCATTGCCCAAAGGCACAGACAGATCCCCTTTCGTGGGGATACTCCCACAAGCACAGCATCAGGTTTGACTGAAGTGCTGACAGTTATTCAGACTGACTCAGAATAAGCCACACACCAGCACTGATTTAGAATCCAGCCTATCCTGAGTTTTCTTCCTCAAGAGAATCAAGCTTCAATAAATTCCAGCTCAAGTTACACAGGGCACTTGACATCTTAGTTTAACCTCATTTAAAATGCATTTCTTCATATAGAATTTGGGTAGAAAATTGGTAAACAGTGGGCATAACTCATGGGAAATAACTCTTGACAATGCAAATGACATTGTGCTACAGAAAGTTACTTTTTCAAAAAAAAGATATTTCACGTCACTGCCACTTTCATTTATTATGAACAACAGAAACATGTTAACATCACAAAAGTATGTTTCAGTTTATAATTTAAATTAAAAAAAAGAATAATTGCCCAATTAGGTTGGAAGTGTTTTATTACTTCTTTGAAACCATCTGCCATGATAAAATGTCAAAAGCACCGGTCAAGACGGAAATAAATAACACAATCTCATGTTAGAGAGAAAGTTGCAAATACAGTATATTAAATTATAGCAATTTGCTGCTTCACACCAAGTGATGCAGACAGCACAAGGGAGACAGTAGTTTTACTCACGATCATTGAAAGATCTATCACCAGAACAGGGGAGCTGCACACCCAACACAAGCCTCATTCTTCCTTTCACCAATTTACTTCATGAATTCAATGAAGAGTTTGAACTGGCAGTTTTGGTGGTTCAACATCCCCTTTCTCTAGAGGTAACAAGAGTGGTACAAAGCTTTTCGTAAGCCCCATAAAAAGCCAAGGCTTTCAATGGCTTTGCAGTCTTTGCTTTCAGGTCCATTCCTGAAAATGGTCAGTTTAAAGCCGTGTCTCAAGTCTTCTTTAGCACAGAGTAAAGAAACTCGGGGCAGGCGACAGATGCAACTTCAATATCATAGTGTTTTGAAACTGCACTTCTGGGGCTTGGAGCAGAGCATCTCTGCAGGTCTATGGGGAGCACTTGTATAAGTCAAAAAAAAAAAGAAGGAAGTTACAGTCCCTTTGGAAAAAAAACCCCAAACATATAAAAAAGCAATATTAAAAATATTAAGACAAGGCCTCTACAATTGCACACCGCTTCAGGCCTGAATTAAATTAAGAGTATTCTATTACTTATATGTTGCCTTAATTTCTGTTGTACGGCCTGCAGCAAAGTTTCCCACTGAAAAAAGCAGTGAAAAACCCAAATTCTCCACTGAAAGCCTTGTAACTTGTCACTTGTGTGACATCCCTCATGGTCAGTAAAAGATCACAAACACGTCCTCTTCCAGGCAGATATTTGAAAGAGAATTTTCTGTCAGGGAAAATGGATGTAATATGTACTGTAGTGAAGCCATTTCTTATACAAAAAACATAACCCATATGGACAAATGCACTGTAAAATAACTTATACAGCAGCTACAGTCTGAAACATCCAAGACCCACTGCAGCAGGCCAGAGAGATTCTCTTTTTGAGGTTCTACTCCATTTTTTCAGCTTAACTTCACTGTTTTAATGTAATGTCTGTACTTTAAACTAAAAAAATAATGCATGAAAAAAATATATGATCATCCCAATGAAGGAAAATCATTCCCATGAATACTCAAGCTCAGAAAAATTTTTAATTAACTAAACATGTTAAATTATGCCAGTGATTACATCTTGTTATTTACAAGATCAAGTACCACTGATTCTTAGTAATGGTGCAGTATCTAAATTAAGATCACAGGGGTTGGATTACGTTCTGGGTGCTAAAAGCTTTCCTTTTTAGCTGTCTATCCAGTTCTTTGGAGTTTTTTGAGTCTGGAAGAAAGGGCATTCAATCAAACAATTTTGTGTCTCAACAAAGTTTACATCAAGATCATTTTTTGATATCCAGTCCCACTGACTCAGTAACATGGTTTAAATTTGAAGCCTGTAACAATTATGACATAAGAATATAGAAGACAAGACATTTTTGTTCACAGTAACACACTAATTACAGTAGTCACTGGTAAACTTCAATTTTTAATTATTCTTAAGAACTATGTTTCAAAATACCTCTGCATAGAGGGCCAAATTTTTTTTGTGTGGGAGCATCAAATTTCCTGACATTTTCCATATAATCCTTACAAACACCTCACAGATCACCAAACTTGTACTTTGAAGAATTCTACAGAAACATTGCACAGACGTTGCACCACAAGGGCTCGTACATTCAAAGGCTGCTTTCTGGAGTGCAGGTCCATCCATTCACATTGGGAAAAAAGTTCACAGAAACTCCAAATATGAGAAAATGAAGCGAAACCTAGTGTGACTTTACACCAATAAGAACAACAATAAGGACAATTACTATAACAAACAAAATTAAAATAACGAGCATCTTCCGATTCTTCTTTTGATATTGCTCTGCCTACAAAACAGAGAGGAAAGAGTTCATAATTAGATTTCTGCAAGGCTGAAGTACAGGCTCCTGTTTAGTGCAAGTAAAGTCCATGTGTTTCAAATAGTTCTTTGGTAACCTGACAATTCATACAATGTATATTGCAGGCAATTCCCACACAACTCTGATCTGCACCAGAAGGTAAATGTGCACTTTAACCACGTTAAAGACTCAGTTTGCTGATAAGATTCCTGTATCATATTTGAAGGACATTAAAATTCACAACTTCCTTTTTTAATAGGCACATTTATTGTACCTGGTTAGCTGTGCATTTTCATTTAATTTCAATTAGAACTGAAAGCTTTATTTTTGAGTTGGTTCTCAAGTTTTCTGCTTCATTCCTTCTTTCTTCTACCCATATTTTCTCATCCCTCTCCTCCTTTTCCCAGGGGAATTAATAGGACACAACATAGAGAAAACTTTCCAAAAGCAAATGAAAGTCTACTAATAGAAGCTAAACAAAACAAAGCTTGTATTTTGTTTTTAATTAAAAAAGCCTTCAAAATAAAACCAAAACAAAATGACCACAAAACTCTGATCTGCTGAGATCTATGTTTTTAAAACTTTCCAGGTGTTCATAGTAAAAGCTTCACATTAAAGCAAGAGGTTGGACCTGACATCTAACAAGTGGTAAGAGAAAACATTAAGAATTAGTCTTTCTGCTCACATGATTGAGATAATGTTTTCAAACTAAAATCTGCAATGAGGTACTCAATAACCAGTCCTATTCCCAAGTGCCTGGCTTTTCAGAGAAGGAATTGCAGACAGGTCCCACCAGGTCAGCAATATAAATATCAAAGCACATTGGTTGGATGCCCAGAAAGTCATTTAAGAAATTAACTCGAGGCATCAAGCATGACATTAACAGAAGTTATATGGAAAGATCCTCCCACAGCTGGACATTTCTTAGTGTACAGAACGAATTTCTAAAAGGCACAATGTCCAACTGAAAACTGACTGAACAACTTAATAGCTATTTAATTATAAAAGCTTATAGATATGCAAAATGGCTTAAGTATTCCATCAGCTTACCTTATGCAGTTGTTTTAGACCCTCTTCAGTTTTCATACATGACTGTTCAATATTATAGTCAATTCTATCTAGAACTGTTCCCTAAATAAAATGGAGAAAACAAGCACCAAATTGAACCTAAATGAACTTCATAAAGCAAACATTATCATAAGCAGCAGAGTCATTAACAACACTCACAGCAAACAGCTCATGAACTGTGTAAACAATGAACTTTGACAGAACTAGATGGGGCTTTATTAAACAACTTCCTTGCTCAGTTCCTAATACCAGCTCTGGCACAATCTCACGTCACATCCCTAAAAATCATCTTGATTCCAGACCAGGTGCTCTTGGCTGACATATTTACCATAAACTGAATCTCTGGTATAAATAACCAAGAGAACTTTGGCTTTCTATGGTATTTTATTTTTTTTTTAAAGTCTAACACACATTACCAGTTGAATTATTATTATTCACTTATTTTCATTATTTTCAAGTAGAGGAAACCTGAGCATGAAGAAGTAAATTTGAGAAAAGTGAGTCTGGAAGCTTTAACACTACACAGAATGTCCCATTCCTTACTAACACTGTGCTGTCACTGTACCTGTTCTACTATCATTGCTCCCAGGTCCCTAAATATTTCGTTGAGATCAGAGATTGACTGCACAATCTGACGTATTTCTCGTTCTCTCTCTTCCACCATCAATGTGTTTTGCTCCACCAATGCCAGCTGGTCATCTGTAAAACCCTGTTGAAATACAAGATTTACATATTGAACTAATATTAACAGTATGAAAATATTAGAAATAATTAAAAGGATAACAAGATTTCATAACTTGGACAGATATTTATAATCTGAGAAGTGAAAATGCAATTTATATTGAATTTGTGTAATAACAACTTACTCTATCATAAAGTGTATCATCCTCCCCATCATCCATCAGTGGGACTGAGGTGTCAAAGAAGTGTTTGGACCTTTCTTCTCTATTCTTCATACCTGTAAAAGACAAACTATGTTTGAGCATGATATTTAAGCACGCTATAAAATCAGGGTACTGTCTGAAGCACCAGACAGAAAAGCACAAAAAAGAAAATCTGGGTAGTAAATTACAGAAATCACAATATTTAAATTTTAACTGTCAGGCTTACTAATTAACAAAAGCTTAACAAATTCAACAAGACTTGCAAGACTGATTAAATCAATGATTTTTAAGTGGTTATGTTCCATGAAGTTAAAAAATTTAGGAAGATTAAGAGCCTTAAAGTGTGATCACTCCAGGCTATTTTGTAACAGAGTCTCTTAGGAACACTCCTTGTCTGAACCATGATCTTCAGTTCCACCTGTGCCATTTATACCACAGAAGGAAGAAATATCAACAGCAAATTTGAAAATAAAGTTTTTGTGGGCTTCTTTTAAGATTAAAATAATCTGACTCAGTTTAAAACAGAATCAAACAAAATTTTACTTTTAAACAGAAATGGTTTCATTTCCAATCTATTTATGGATGCAGAATTTTAATTTATCACGGCCTAGCTCTTAAGCTTTATCTATCACAGCTTGCCATCTGCAGCAGGTATCATGGCTGAAGACCAGTGCCTGCTTCACCAGTGTAACAGATGCATCTTCCCAAACCACAATTCGAGAAGCAAAATGCATTAAAAATGTGAATGGATGAAATACTGTTTTGTTGGTACGCTCAACTATGACATCTCTTCTTTAGCAACAAGAAAAAGAAGTAGAACAAAGCAGTCTGCACATGGGCTGTGAAGCAGAAACTCTCCAGTTCTAACCTCTGCTTAGTCCTGCGTGCATCACTTAGCCCTTCTGTGCCTCAGTTTTCCCAACCAGAAAAATAAGCACACCACAGTGAGTGCTTTGCAGAGAAGGGGCCCATGCATTACTGCCACATCTCTTATGCTTACGTTTGAGATAGTCAGACTGTGCATGCCTAAAGTTGGTGGAGAGGTCCTGAAGGGACTGTGCTAAGGAAGACACTACATTCCTGAGAACACGTGCTTCTTGTTCTGTACAAGTTCGTGACCTGCTCTGCAACACCTGGACTGCTCTCTGACATCTGTGGAATAACTGAGAAAACAATTCCATTAGTGGAAAAACAGACAGCAGCACATGCCTTATGAACAGCACATTGCAGAAGTGCCACATTGAAGATTAATACTTTGATTTCTACATTTTTAAAGTAATTTTTTAATTTGCCCCATGCTATGTTTAAAAAGATTTGGAAACAGAACATAAATGAACAAATAACTTCAAGCTAACAAGGTAGCAGAGTAACACAACTCCCTCTGACCAAAGACATTTGCTTCATTATAATTAGCTGGACTGCAGCCTCAGAATAGACATCTGCAGATAGAGATTTCTCTGAAATAACTGTAAATTTGATTTGATTTGATTAATCTCCCAATCCTGTTCCAAGTAGAAAATCAAACAGGTAAGGGAAAGAACAGGGAGGTTTAAGTGACTTGTTGGGAAGTTCAGAGCAGAGCTCAGGACTCCTGGCGTGCTCCAACACTGATCACAAAATAAATCCTTTGCTCAGAGCAAACCACTGCCTCATCCTAATGCATTAAAGATGTGCCAAGCTGGAGGTTTAGGACCCAAAGCACTCGGTACCTGTGTGATCTCCTGGGTTGTTATTTCTATTGCCCGTTCCTCTTCACTGCTGTCATCCAGTGTGGGTCTGTTTAGATGTTTATCATGAAGACTGGCTAATTCTTTCATCTTCTGTTTAACCCTGGCAATATCATACTGAATCTAAAACAGAAAGCCCAACAGGAAGAAAGGGAATTAATTCATGCTTCAGGGGAAAAGGTTCTGAGAAATGTTAGACAAAAATCATTGGGAGAAATCTGTAACATAAAAGGCAGACCAAATATTATTAAAAGCCACATAAAAAGTTGACTAAGAAACTGAATACTCTTAATAGACTTTGAGTTTGCTACTTTTTTAAACTTACTCATTAATCTTAGACAAGACTGCTGGTTTCAAATATGCTTCATTAAGTTGGAATAATATTTTTATAATTATACAGTATCACAGTAAAAAGATTTAGCCAACTTCCAAGAAAATAAATGAAAATTCAGGTCACACCTTCAACTCTGTCAGAAATTGAACAGCCTCAACTCAGCAGTAGAAGTTAAATGCTGTGCTTTCAACCAAGTAATTAAAAATAAATCTGTAAGGATGATTATGATAGCAGTAAAAAGGAGACTAAGAATCTTTTTGCACAATGGGTTCTGTCCACACAAAGTGATGAGCCAACAGGCGTTCTGAGTGTACATTTCAAAAAAAAGGATTTTCTGAAAGTCAAGCATAGCTTCACACTCCAAACACTGGAAAAGGTATTTGAATGCTTCCAGAATCATTCCCTTGCATTTGTCCAAATAGTTCCATAACTTGCAAGGCATCCAGACTGCACAGGTAGGAAAGCTCTCCTGCTAGAAGACACTAATGTTTCCTGTTTTCAAACACTGAACTGCTCACCTCCACCATTTTAGGGTCTATTCAACTGCACTCCTCACCAGCTTCAAACAAAAATTCAAACTAAAATTCTTATCTGAATCTTTCTTCCAATACTGTTTCAGCTACAAAACTGAGAGAATGTGAGTGACAACACCATCAAATCCCTCCATGGGAAGTGCAGCTGTGTGCTGGAGGTGCCAGAGCACAGCACTCACCTCGTCTGCCCCATCGACCCATTTGGGAGGCAGGCGCTTGGTCACGCCGATGGCAGCCTCGGGATCCAGGCTGATCCCCGACACCAGGGCCATGCGGTCATCAGCCAGCTGCAGGGGGGAGGAAAGACAGACAATTAGCTTGATTACAATTAGATACAAATCCCTGAGCATCAGAAAAAGTGCATGTATGCCCTCCCCAAAGAAATTAACCTCAGAGATGTGTTTGCTCGTGATCAAACATCCTGGTTTGACTTACACCTTCCTACAGCACCTGAAAGCTCAGAGTTACTTTTGGAATACATTCTTGGCAATTTTTCCAGGGGGAAAGATGGTATTGCAGTGAGAATTCAAATAACTCTCATGTTGGTACATTTCTATCAGACCATACAATTCACAGCCAGTGCTGCAGCACAGTTCATATTGGGCCTGGCAAGTTTGAAACCTGCATTTGGGAAAATCTCAGAAAAAAGCATTTATTATAATTGCTTGTTCTCAAACAATGTTATTTTGAAGAACAAACACTCTTGCAAACTGACATGCAACTCAAATGGTTAAATTACTTATTTAGTGATAATTAAATTGTGCTAAACACTAATAGCCAAGGCAGTACTGGAGATGTTCATCAATGATACCACTTACAACATTAACTAATTACTTGGGAAAGCTTTCATACAAACACTTCCTTTCCCAGTTTCTCCCAAATTTGTAATTTTCCTTTATCAGGCATGGAAAGTTTTGTGGTTCCCTACCCCATCCCTTCGTAAAAAAACAATTCCCCTTCCTTCCTGAACAACTCTTTCTTGAAAGCAATTTCTTTATCCCTGACCTTATTTACTGATCAATAAACTCTGCATAATTCATGCCCAGCATGAAGAATAGTTAATGGCTTCACTGTGCAAAGTCACTCTACTCCACATGTACACAGTAAGTCAGACTGGTTCATACATTTATCTGTTCACAATGTAACATCACAAAAAGCTTGTCTTCTCTATGCAGCCTGTCCTTGTACTGTGCACAGACACTTCATCCTATACAACGAAAGCTAGCAGAATAAAGAAAGAATGTTTTAGCTCAGTGATGTAGGCTTGATGCACCATGGCAGAATAAAAAGTAGAAAACAATACCTCATCCAGCTCCTGAAGTGATTTGTGGATCCCATCAGCCCCATCCAGTTAGAGACAGCAAAAGATAAAAGGGAAAAAGAGAAATAGGACAGATATAGGGCATGGTCAGTTGAGAAAATACTGATTTATTTTTAAAGCATGATGGTTTACCAAGAACAAACAAACTGGCTTTTAAGACATGGTTAATCAATAAATACATCGTGATATTGCATTTTAAGTCAGCATTTTTCTTAATGCACCAACTTGAAAAAGAAATATTTCAGTTCCTTGGTAAACAGCAAGAACATAAGAGATCAAGTGCTTGGTTTGTTTTACAAAGTAATTGCATAGTGAAGTTTAAAATACTGAAATGTCAGGCAGAAAAGCTGCAGTAGAATACAATGAAGAATGACAGCAAGGGCAGTCTGACTGCAGCACTCAGCATCCACTGGGTTTGATTATGATTGGAACTTTTGTAGGACATTTATTGACAAGCACCCCAGTTCTCACAGGATCAAACAGACAGCAAAATGCAAAAGCAAATGTTCAGTCACTTCTGTACACACTTGAGCTGTGCTCTGCTTTCAGGGAACATTAACCCTGCAGGGATCTGAAAAAATACACAAGGACATTTATCTGCACCTTCCCTGTTCATCAGTCCTTGCACCGGGGAGGGGATGTGTGAGCAAAAGGATATTTCACTCCAAGATTAACAAAGTCAGACCTAAAATTGGGCAAAATCCTTGTGGTTTAACAAAGCAGCATCAGCTGATGATCTCTTATGAGATTCCCCAAGCTTTTGGAACAGGCCTCCACTGTTAAAGATGCTGCTCTGATTGTCTGACTTTAGGAATGTAATTCTTGACAGAGACTTCTCACGGCAAAGGATTTCTCAAGGAGGAAGCTGGAGATGAACTAAGGGAAGCTGAAATACTGCAGGCTGGAATGTGCCACCCTGCCCTGCTGGCACACAGCAGCTCTGCCTGGGGGCACCACCCAAGGGAAACCTGCAGCTCTGACAGCAACGGGCACCTAAACCCATGAAAGACAAACAGCTCACACTGACAACTTCGCCCTTCTTGCTGAAACAGTTCACTTGTAGTGACTGTGGGACTCTGAAATGTCACCAGGCCCAAAATGACTCCTTTCACCCACTGCACAGATGGACAATTTCCAGTCACTGAGAGCCTCCATTGCATTTGAGTGAGCAGCCCAGCAAAAACCTTCAATTAATGTTAACAAACCCTGCAAATAAATATTTGATGCAGGTGCTAAACGTTATTGCACTGGCTGCTGAGTAAAGTGCAGTTTCATTGCTCAGGAGTAGTGAGTTCAAAGTATCATTGCTTTTTCTAGGTGATATTTAAAAAAACCCCAAGGATCTACAGAAGTGATATAAAGAAAATGAACAAGGACTAAATGCAGAGCCAAAGTACACATGTAAAATACTATTGACATTTCCTGTTCTGCAAATGCAATTTAATACACAGCTTATTAGACATAGGAGTAATAAAGTTAGCAATGAACAAAGACCATTGACAGCAACAGGAAGCACTGCTTTTCCTAACAAAAATGCTTTAATGTAGAGCTATTTAGAGTGATGAGACTGCCAGCAGATATTTACTGGTGGCTGTGACAAATAAATGATGAGTTTAAACAGAAAGTGTGAAAACCTGAGCAGAGCTGAGCTGCCAAGCAGCCCATCACAGCCTGACTGGCTCAAAACCTAAAAAAAATTACAGAAACTGCCTCTGAAACAGTAACTTTTGGTAGTGTCTGTAAAGAGGAGTTACACTAGAACGTCCTGACTCCCCTCTCTCACAGATGTTGAGTATTATTTGTACTTAAGGATAAATAAAAAGAGCAATGAACATCAGAGCAAGTTATGGAGAAATTTAAGCAATGGGAATAAACTACACCAATGTATTTAACAGTGCCCACAGTGAGGTGAATAGAAGAGTTCTGTTTCATTAATTTATTTCTTTTTGGAGGTAAGGAGGCATCAAACCCCTCCTGCCAATGCCAACACGAAGCTGTTAGAACAGTAGGTGATTTATTATGCACGAAGCGAACAGAGATGCGAGCAGAACACAGATCTCTTCTATTCCTTTAACGTGAAGGAGAGGGAAAATAGGAATCAACAGGGTGGGGAGGGAGGGGCAGAGGGAGGAAGGTCGGGGGACGGGGAGGTTTGAGGAGAGGGTTCAGAGGAAGGGGGAACCGGGGCGGGTGAGGGCCGGGGCAGGGCGGGGCACGGCACGGCCGCCCGGCAGCCCGGGGCGCGGCGAGTACAGAAGGATGAAGGGAGGAGACTCACCGCAGCAGCCATGCTACGTGAATTCAGAGGGCTGGAGGAGCCGAAACTACTCACTTGCTCGGCCAGCAGCTGCCGGCTCTGCACCGCGTTGTTCCGCAACAACAAGAACGCGTCCGTGAGACGCCGGGTGGCCATGGCCCCCCGCCCCGCCGGGCCCGAGCCCGGCCCGGGGCCCGCGGCAGACGCGGCGGCCGCCCCTCAGAGGGTCGGGGCGGAGACCCGTCAGAGGGCCGCGAGCGAGACCCCTCAGAGGGCCGGGGCCGGGAGGCCCCTGGGCGGGACCGGGACCCCCCAGCCCGGACCCCCGGGGCCGCGGGGCTCG
>VZUI01043519.1:0-17564 GCA_013401135.1 Cettia cetti | reverse complement strand
ATCCCTGCCCATGCTGCAGCATCCTGCACGGCCAGCACAGTGTCCAGGGCCAGCTGGGACACCCTCTGATCCCTGCCCATGCTGCAGCATCCTGCACGGCCAGCACAGTGTCCAGGGCCAGCTGGGACACCCTCTGATCCCTGCCCATGCTGCAGCATCCTGCACGGCCAGCACAGTGTCCAGGGCCAGCTGGGACACCCCGGCATCCCTGCCCATGCTGCAGCATCCTGCAGAGTGTCCAGGACCTGCACCATCTCACCTGACCTCAGCTGCACCAGCTGAACCAAGACAAGACGACAGGCCTGGTGAGAGGATGGGGGCAAAATACTAAATACAGCAGGGTACCACCCACTCCTGGTTTTATTTCAGACCTACAGACACCTACAAATATAAGCTCCCTTCAATATTCTTCAAATAAACCTGACTTTATCTCAAAACCCTACAAAAGATCTCATCATCTCTCTTCACACACACAAGCACACTGCTTCTTTTATCCTCCTCTTCCAGGAAACAATTCAAAGCAATTTCTAGGTTTTGGAGAGAACATGACTCACACAGATAATGAGATAATACTAGCACGATATTAGATTTTGTAAAAAAAGAAAAGCATTTTGACAGCATTTTGACTTCTGAAAAGAATATTTTTTATGTTAAAGATCAAAAATACGTTGAAAAGTTAAAAGCACTACATGATAGTGTCAGTTATTGAACTGTTGACTTTTTCCTGCAGAAAGTCAATCCCATAGGAATGTGTCATAGAATTACAAAGATGTACAAAGTAGGTAGTGTTTTTGTGTTTTTTTAAATAATTCTCGTTTGCTTTTTTTTTTTTCCTCTTGGAGAAATTTTGCCTTGCCACAGGATCTTACCAAGATCCCTGCTCTTTTTTTCCAGAAAACGGACTGTGTTAACTAATATTAACAAGCACCCCTTTATACCTTGCCTTCAGAGAGCACAAGGATTCTTTTGAGCTCTCTAGTGAAGGTTTCTTCCTGAACGTACACACTGAGCTAAGCTCTGCCCTGGCGTTGCAGCACTGCATCCCCATTGAGCGAGCTCAGAAGGGTTACTTGGGGATAACTGAAGCTGACCTCCTGACTGCCGTTATAATAAACAAAGAAGAATTTTCTTGCTTCCTTTATAAAGGTCCATTTTTATCGTGTCTCTCGAAAAGCTACATTTCAGGACTTCAATTCATATTCTAAGCATCCAGGCAGAGAATCCCAAAAGCATTTTGTTGATATAAAGCAATGGTTTATCAGACATTCTGAAGTAACCCAGTAACAAATCACTTTTCCCTCAGTGATGTGGAAATGGGATTGCAACAGAGTCCAGGAAAGCTGATAGCACTCACACAACTTCATGTGTATGCTGTGAGCTGGCTCTGGGCTCTCACCAGGAACTGTAGATATTTCCTGTTTGGTGAAATTTTCTTGAGCCAGCAAGTGAGTGAGGAAATTTGAAACAAAGAACTTCAGGCAAAATGCATCCCTAAAAGATATATGTTTATTTGGTGGGTTTTTTTGTTTTTTTGTTTTTTTCAGAAAAAGACAGTTCTGACTGATATTTTACAGTACATTTTCTGTAAATACCTATATCTTTTCCAGTACATACAGCTGTGTATGAAAGTGTGTGCACACACCCACTCATTGGGAGACATGTTAGGTAAGACATGACCTGCTCACCTACACCAAGGACGGATATTTTGTCATTGGCTTTGTGCCCCAGAACAACTCCTGAAATAATTGTTGCCTTTCTGAGTCATCTTGCACAACAGGAGGTGTTATATTTCAAAATGCTTTTTCTAACCCAAATCATGCTTGCTTCCCTCTCCCTGTCCTCCTTCAATCTTAGGCTACTGAATAGTTCCAGCTTTCAGTGGTTTCAGTTCATGATTTATTAAAGTTATTGCTATTTCCTGAATATCTCTAGATTCCTTTCAGTGGAAAATTCTGACAAGTCCTTCCAAAGACAGCTGGAAGCTACTTAAACCTGCTCCATTAAAATTCAGCTGCAAATAAAATGAATAATTTCTCACTGCAAACAGGTACCTTTCTCTGCTGGAAAGAGATGGTCACATGCTGTAGCCACATAATCAAGCACTAGGAAGAAAACATATCTTTTATTTATTTTTGGTTATTTCATGAACATATAGAATTGTGTGGTCCGTGGGTCTTAAATGCCCTCCTGGGAGGCCAAGCTAGTACAGAGGCAACTATTCCTATGCAAAGGAATAACTCAAGAACTGTAGTAGTTCCAAAATGTGCAACACTTTGGTTAGGTCAGCAATGTACTAGGAACTACACAGGCAGAATGGAAACCTTGAGGTTACAAAAAAGTTAAAAATATTAATTCAACAGGTATTGATTAAGAAGGTATTGGCCTTGCTATGATGGTTTTTGGGCTGTTTTTTTCACTTTAAGAAAATATTTCTTAGTTGTCTCTCTACTTCACTATTTATCAGCTTTGCGAAAGGATGTGTCAGGGAGGAACTGTCTTCAGGTAACTCCTGAGAACTGAGAGCCTCAGAGAAAAGAAAAACATATCCCCCTGGATAGCCTGTGTTCAAGTGGCAAACATTTTGTGTAGAAGCTGCCAAAAGAGATGGGACCAGAAAGGAACAAAATGAATAGAGGCAATGATGGATAGCTGAAAGGGAATTTTTCATGGCCCTGAAAGGATGATGAAATCTCAACTAGATGGAAGATAGGCAGCGCTTCTGAGGAAGAAGCCATAAGGGAAATAAACTTCACTTAGAAGTGTTCTGTGTTCCACTGCATGTTTTAGTGACTGTGTTAGACCTTGGCATGTCTTTTCAGATACTAAAGAGGTTTTCATCAAATCCTGGTTATAACTGATACTCAGGATGTGAAAATAAAGTGCATACAGTGGCAAAAGAGGTCTATCATTATGAGTGGGGATCTGAGAGTGTGTGATACCTTGGTCTTCAGAGTTTGTAGTATTAGTGAAGACAACTTTACTAAATTTTTAATGACAAACTTCCTTATGTTCATTTTCTTTTTTGACATGAGCACTTAAAACTCATGTGCCTTTTTTTCCATCTCTCTCAATACTGGTGTAGATTAGCCTGGGGAAAGGAAGGCCAATTCTCTGATTCCTTTTGCTAATATTTAAAAGAATCCAATGATTTGGTATGCTAAACATTTTGTTTGATTTAGTCTTGGTAGTCGGTGATCTCTAGGGAGCCACTTTATTTTGCACTGAGGCCATCCAGATTAGTATTACAGACTGTCTAACATTTGGGATTCTACAAACATGGAGCTGTGCAAGTTCTCAGACAGCTTTCCAGACCCACAGCGACAAAAGTTCCATTGAAATGAATGGCTCTATTCATTTGCGAAAAGGAGGGAAAGGAGCAAGCAAAATCTTAAAGGACTCTCAGTGCATTTATATTGCTCCTGCAGAAGTCACCAGCTTTAGTTCTAGAACAAGTCTTTCTATCCTCACTGTTACATTGCTTTGACCATTTCTTAATTGCTCCTTTGGACTTCTTCCTGCTCTTGTTTGGGATCTTTTTTAAGTGTCTCCCTTACTAAAACATGGCCAGCACATGGCAGAAACACTGAAGAATAGATCCAGTTTTCTAAACTCCTACATACATGAGGAATTTTAGTAATAGGCATAATTCCAGAGAAGTAAATGGGATTTACTATGCAAATAAAATTACCTACATGTATGTTTGTAGGATTGGACCCAAGGCATTCATTATAAACTGTAAAGTTTTAATTTTTTTTGCTTCTTGCAAGCTTTGAATTTTTAGACAGAAAGGCTGATTTGGCACCTCTGGAGCCACAGGAACTAAAATAAGGAAGAAATATGGGCAACAGCCCTGTTGTTTTAACCTACTAATTTTGGGTGGTGGCAAAAAAATTGTAGCATTGTTGCTTGCATTCCTCAATTTCAACCAAGTGAAACGTCACCCTTTTTTGCAAACTGAGGGTTTTTTGTAAATTTCATACTTTGAATAAATAGGAATCCTATACACCCTACTGGAATGTTATCCACTAACCAAAAGAGTATATACATTTCCAGTTCCTTGTTTCCATTTTCCCAAAGTATTGAGGGATAAACAATTTTTTTTCTTTTATAAAAGCATAAATCTGAGTAGAACGGAAGAATGATGTCTTTTGCCTTGACATAGATCCACATTCATCACAGAAGCCAAATGATACATCCCAGTTAAGTATATTCAAATCTGGCTGGTGTGAAGGGTTCTGCAGATTTAGTCTTATTGCTCTCTTTGGTTTCCTGTGCTGTTGCTTCATCCTCATCATCTCCTTGACAACTCTTGCCTTCCCCCAGCTGGACTTTTCCAGTCTAAGGTGTTGTTGCCAAAATCGTCATCCTAATCTATTCTAAATGCGTTCCTTTCAGCATCTTGAACCCATTTATTGACTTCTCACCTACTCAGCACATTTTTCTCCTTGTTTTTACCTTAAGGATGCTGCACAAAATAGAAATTGCTTTGGCTTATACCCTTTTATTTTTCCATTTGCTTTTCTGCTCCTTAATGTCTCTCATTACATCGCCTTTTGCCTACTTATACCTATCTTAGCTTTTTTGCTTACCAGCCCTGTCTCTTGGAAACAATGAAATTTGGAGGGAAGAAAATATAATATCTTTGCTGGCAGTTACCTCTATTATGTATGGATTCAATTCTTTTTTTTACATCTTCTTAAGGAAAGCTAATGTTGTCACTCTTCACCCTCTAGCAATTGAACTTCCCATTTTTTTTCTGGCCAGCATGATGTCAGTTGTAGGATATTTGGGACCTTTGCTTTAATGTTCTGAGTAGCTGTGTGTATTTATAATTCCACAGAGATGTCGCAGAAGCTTAGGCAGTGAATTGTGAGCTGACAAATTAAAGAGAAACAGCAGAGTTAAAATGCAGCAGGTGATCATCTTGGTCTCATTTCTGAGAGCCTGGCCCGCCTTCCTCGCAAATCGACAGGGATCAAGCAGATGTCCAGTCAGATGGGTACAGAGATGCTGGGGATGCTGGCTAGGGGACAGACAGCCTAGACTTGTACCCTTGGTTCCAGGCCCAAATGATCTTGGAGGCTTATTTGCATTCTGTCACTCCTCATTCTCCCTGCTGACCGAGTCCACCCTTCCAGCTGATGGGCAACTTGTATTTAATCAGTTGGGGCTGGGTGGAGGGTGCAACCCCCTTCGTGGTTTTCTTCATCAGCAGAATTGGATGTGACCACAAGATTGATACAATGCCTCGGAGATCTGTTGCTTCTGTCAGTATTTCACTGTTTAATCTTAGATGTCAAAGACAGAGGTTAATTTTTTGTGTACACTCATTACAACAAACCAGTTTCATTTAGCTTGTTGAGTCAACTTGACAAGATAGAAAACACATGCAGCCAATTTTTGCCTCTATTTTTCCTTGTCAGAACAACTTCAAGGTCCTCTATTTTTAAATAATGATTAGTAACAGGGCCATAGCTTGTACTGAGACACAATTTCCAGACACAAAAAGTAGATAAATTCTGGGAAATTTGGACCTTGGGTAACACTGTCCTGGTGGCTAAAATCCTCTAGCAGAGGGTATCAGGGACTGACTTCTAAATATTGATCTCTTCAGCCCAAATTGCTGCCCTACCAGCACACTCACATAGGGAGCTCCTGTCTTGGAATGGTTTTGTAAGTTTAGAGAAGCCATGTGTGACAGTTCATCAGAGCACAAATATCTCAATTCAAAGAGATATTTGCTGATCTGTTTAAATATGTCAGCAAATTACTTCCCTTTTTACAGGCACGCACACTTCAGTGTAAAACTATATAAAGCACCCTAATTTTGTCAAGATGGCAATTTTCAGCAAACTTTATTGTATTATCAATGTCATCAATATCATCAGTTATTACTATCAATATAGCTAAATGACAAATGACCAAAGAATGTGATGTCACATACAGGCCATTGTTCTTTTTCTGATGAAGAATTAAATGTTTCTAGGCTCTATTTAATATGGGATGTAAGGATTCCTGCTAACTTCTTCAGAACATACAAGATTAAATCCATGAATAATAGACAAAGTTCCTTCAGTGAGGCCAAGGCTTTACCCATATTTGGAAATGAAATTTAAATCACTGGCAGACTAAGTAAAATTTTCATTTTTTTCACTGGCTTTCTTTCATTTATAGAATGTATACTTTCATTGCAGTTTAATTATTACCATTTCAGAGCAAGGGTCTTACACTGATGCAAGGTATTTTGAAGAAGAATATTTAAAATATGTTAATGAAGTATTGATTTAAATGTCTCAAAATGTGTGCAACATACTCTTCAATATTATAAAAACAATTTTTACAGGATTTGTGGATCATATTTTTTCATATGTATTAACATGATTCTTTTGATGAGTTCATTAGGAAGGAAATAGAGGAGAATAATCAAATCTTGCATACAAAGTATGAATTGCTTGACTTTGTGCTTCCTCTCTTGAAAACAGTTCTTTTCTAGTCTATATTACAGTTCTCTATGAAGAGACTTACCCTTTTTAAAAGTCTTTTTCTCTTTCCTTTCTTTTACTTTCTTTCCATAAATATCTTAAAAGCACAGCTACCAAATATGGCCACATTTGTAGAATGTATTTTATATTTGAGCAGATCATCTAAGCAGCAAAGAATGGGAGACTGCTTTACAAAGTCTGTTTCCACTCAGTGATTCCAGCTTCTAGTTCTACAAAGCCTTCTGGGAATACATTTTCCTGGTCTGCATTCCAGTAGCTTTTTATTTCCTGTAGCTGTGTCAAAAGCAGTAATAGTAAGTCTAAAGAATGGAACAGGTTACTTTATAATATATGTACCATATGGTTTTGCAGCCTTCTTTCTTCATTTGTTTGGAAATGATTGCAGAGGATAGTGGTGACTTTGTTCACTAATTGCCGTCCCATGTGCCATATTCATATATTTGAACCGGGCTGTCAATGAAGAATTTATGTTTTCGTATTTTCTCTTAGATAGTATTATGATCAGAGAAAGTTAATTGCCATTCTTTAGAGAAACAGCAATATCTTTTGAATCATCACAAACCCTACACACTATACATACACTCTGCTTCACTTATTGTTTATATTCAAGCCTGCTTTTCTAAAAATGTCACTTTTTGCACACGCTTATTTCTTAGCATCGTGTGGTGCTTTGGCAGTGAGAAATTGACAGTGAGAAGGTGATATTTTACAGAAGCTACAAATTATATTAATCAAAACTGCAACCACCAGAGCTGCTGATTATAGTGGGATAACATTCTTTATGATATATGTCCAACCACAATCTTTATGGGCTCAGATATCATTTATTAAAAGAACATCAATGTTAATCAATGCGGTATTTCCCCCATGTATCTCTTCTTTTATTTGAAAGCTAAAAAAATAATATTTTGTTGCAAAGTAAATTATAAATTTTACTGTATACAGGTATAAAATCTTTTTGTATCACTTTTTTAAAAAAAAGCATTATTAGAAGACAGTAATTTAAGTGCTGATATGAGACGCTCGCTCCCTTGATATTGTAATACTTTTTACTCTTGAGTTTTAATAATGGTTTTATTTGTTAATTCTTTTGGTTACAAGCTTACACAGGTTGTCCCACAATGCAATACATAGTTTTAATATTATATATTGCATAAAAGTTCTGTGTTCTCCCTACATTCAGAGGTTTTTATTTCTGGTTCCTTTTTCCTATCATTATACAAATTGCGCTGGGGGATTAGTGCTGGCAGAAAGTTGCGTGCATTTCTGAGCTTTTTGGCTTCACCTGGCTAATTCATCTGAGCCACAGCTGGGACTGGGGGGAAATCAGTGGGAAAAGAAGGCTTTAGCATTTTTCCAGTCTTGAATGGCAAGACAGTAGAAGGGACATCCACTCACAACTGTTAAAAACAGCAGAAAGAGGCAAGAACAGTAAAAAAGACAACACTCAGAGTTTTTTGTCCAGTGGAGCATAAAACTGAAAGATGAACAATGGGAAAGGGACAGGGTGAAATAAAAGACAATGAACAGCTAAAGGAGTTGTCTGGAATAGTCTTGTACTTACTGATATATTTAGTTTATAAGTCAACAGTGCTGAAAGAAGAAATCAGGGATGCTGATGGAGAAGGGCAGAAAGGGCAAAGCAATCCTGACCAAACAAGCTTGTCTTTTAACTTCAGCAGGCATTCTGGATAATATAGCACCAGGATGGGCTCCTGAAACAAAATGAAATGGGGCTTTTATAACTTGCCTTTAATTCTGACACGTTTGAAAGAAACTCACAACTACTGAAGTGTAACAACTCTGGAGAAGAACAAGGCTGCCTTGTGGGGCCAGCACACCATCAATCAGCCAGGGTGAGAAATGCAGGCGGTGGGTGACCGGTGGGATGAGGTGAAGGGATTCCTTGGCTGCACAGACTCCTGCCACTGGTCTTATTGCAGCCTAGCAGAGATTTCCTACTTGTAACTGAAAAATGGTAAAGCAAATTTTCCACTTAAACTTTCGGAAGACCTTAACCTTGTAAACCAAAGAAAAACCTTCTTATTCCAGCATAGGCCAGCCATGAGGCCGTGAGAGTCACAGAGCTGCTGGTTTGTCAGAGAGAACTCAAGGCTGTCTTATACTATAACACCAATAATTCTGTTTATATCTATAGTGTTGCTAAAATGTGTAAAGTGTAAAACCAACATCTTGAGGCACTCAAATTTGGATGAACAGCCAAGGCAGAAAAGGAATAGAAGGAAGACAAGACAGCTATTTAATTTTACACTGGGCTTTTTCACACTATCTAATTACAGTTTGCTGTTTTAAAATTAATGATTCCAAATTAAATATTTTAAGAAATTTTTAGATAGTCTCACTTATAATTGTTTTGTTCATTTTGGTGTTTAGTTCTCACTTCTCTGAAATTCCATGTGCCTGAAGACTTGAAATTAGTATGCTCTTTTTCAGTTTCTTCTTGTTCACCACTGTACTTATTTCTCAAACTTCCTGTCCTTTCTTCCTTTCAAGAAGAAGGACAAAAGGAGAAGGAAAATACTTCCTTGGCAGCTGAAGACTTGAAGAAGCAAATTACTGAAGGTCTAATGGTGGCACAAATGAATCAAATCAGATGAGAAGCACAGAAAAGAATAACCAAAATATCAAAATAAGGACCACATGGAGCAGCTACAGAAGGATAATGTGGGGTTTGCTGAGATACATTATCAACTCTTTTACTTGTTCTTTGCACTCTTTAACAGGGAAGAGTAGCTATAAAGTACTTTTAATCTGCAGCACTTTGGAGCACTGAATTTCACTAATTAACAGACTTTGTGATTCTGATTTGATCCTAAAACCTTGTTTGATGCTCTGTGTATCTTGTACAAGGAGAGACTGAGAATATAAATTTCTTACTCACCTTTTCCATTTAACTATTAATTTAATGAGCATTTAGCTTAATTGTATTACTTATTTTAATCCTTCCCATTTTCTTCTTTTCAGGGTGTAGTTCTAAATAATTTTGTGTATGGAGACAGTCCTATGTCAGCATCCTTGCTGTCCTCTGTAGCTTTCTCTGTGCCTGTTTATTCTGTGATAAGGAACTAGAACTGCATGCTAATCAATTCGTGTGGACCTTCTTGGTTAAGTGCTGTAATTATAATGCTTCTGTACCGCTCTCAGTTCCGCTCTTAATATCTAAGATTGTAATTTCTATTTCTGTATAGCACTAAGCACAGAACTGATTAGGAAAATAGGCACTGTCCTTTATGCTATCCCTTCCATTGCTACAAACCACCAGAACAGGGAACTAGCATATTTCACATCCACTGATCCTACCACCCAACCCATCTCTGCATGAGTTGTCATTAATCCATTTGATGCTTTGTAACCTCCCCTGTTGCAGTAACAGCCATGATGGCCAAGTTGAGGATTCTGCTACTTGGTGAAGCCTGTCTCAACCCAGTCCAGGAATTTTGTGTGAATCAGAATTGCCTAAAATTGATCTTCTGTGTCTAGGTTTATCCTTGAGACATGTTCTTAAGTATCATCTTCACACAGAATCCAGAAAGGCTACAGAACATGTGGCCAGGATATCTGGCAGTGCTTTTGTGAAGCAATCTGAGTTAAAAAGCTGGACCACAACTCAGTGGTGCTTGGCAGCTCTGCAGAAGACCTTTCTGGAGCATGTGGAGTCAGAAGAAAAAGTTAAAGTGAGACTTAGGAGTGGCCAAATTCTTTTATTAGCTGCAATCTGCCCTTAACTGAGGAAAAGCCTCAAGCTCCACTTGAATATAGAAACACTTGCTTCTAGACTCTCCTACTTACTTCACTAAAAGCTTTGCTTTATCTCTGCCCTGAAGAGGAATGGATTTCAAAGGCTATGTCGATTTCCTGATTTTGCTTTGTCCAGAAAACAAGACTTGTTTTGAGGATATATTTCTTTAAGGCTTTCCTTTGCTTTTTGTTACTACAAAAATAAATCTGTGTTTGTTCTAACTCAATCTGACAATTTTTTTTTTCATTATTAGTCCAAAGGAAAAAGAGAAAGACGGATTTGTCACTATCTAGACAAGACAGTTTGAGGAATAAATCCAGATGTTGGCATAACTTGAGGGCCTAGGTAAGAATAGTGCATCACAATACAAAGTAAATAACAGTTTATCCTTCTGCAGTTTGAGTAAGTGAAAAAAAAAATCTAGGCACAGATGGCAATTTCCAACAGGTCTTCTAAAATCTCTGTTGAGAAAACTGAGAGGGTAACAGAATGTAATGGAGAGGTATTGTTCTTCTCATCAATGTGTAACATTGTACTATTTTATAATAATATTTGAACAAAAAATTAATAGTATCTCTTGATACCTGATGCAAGTAAAGAGATCCAGTGTCTACCACACTGCCCTGACGAGTGTAATACAGTGAAACAAGTCCCTGGCTCAAGGCAGGATCCTTTCCATTAATGTGTTCAGCCTAACTTCTTCCTAACAGGGAAATTGAGGATTCCCTAGGGTAAGCTGTAGACAGCCTGCTGTTACTTTATGCCAGCCATTATTCTCATAGCTTATTCTACCCACTGCAAAAGACATTTATGAGCTTGGACTGAGGGGGAAAGAGAAGATTTGGGACAGAATATGTATCTCATTACTGAAAGGGTTCAAGTTAATCCCAGGTACAGCAGCCCTTGACTGCTGCTGTCTGTGCTCCCACTCAGCTGTGCCGAGTAAGAGCTTGGCAGGGCTGAGCTTGAAGCCCAGCTTCTGGACAGCGAGCATAATTATCTCTGTTTAAAAACTGTTTGCAAAAGGGAAGACCAGGGCTCAATAAGGACCTAGTCTGGCAATTACTTAGATATTCAACATATGGCATTTCTATTTTCAGTTGCCAGGGTATGTCTGAAATGTATTTTCTATGTCATTTTGTGGTA
Source organism: Cettia cetti (assembly GCA_013401135.1). Classification (NCBI taxonomy): domain Eukaryota; kingdom Metazoa; phylum Chordata; class Aves; order Passeriformes; family Sylviidae; genus Cettia; species Cettia cetti. The sequence goes on along the minus strand of VZUI01043519.1, from coordinate 6,155 downwards.
GGAAGGAGAGCATATTCATAGCCCAAGTATCCATGTCTCCTTATCCACTCACATACAGAACCTCTGACTAAGATTTCATGTGTAAATTTGCAATTTCAATCAGGTCATTTCAGTGCACCCATGTGCACTTGTGCGTAGCTGTGCTAGACATATTTCAGGAGACTGTTTCTTAAGCATCTCTAGTATGAGTGCATTTTGCAGACTCTGCAGTTGACTAGATATCCAATGGGTTTTAAAATACTAATTCAACATGTTACTTTTTAATGCAGAATTTTGCAGCTTTTTATTTTCATATGTTGCTCTTCTCCTTGTCTGCAGATCTCAGTTTTGTTTTGGTGTGGTTTGGGGTTTTTTTGTGGTTGACAAAGTATTTTGTCTTAAGGTTCAAGATAAAATGGAGACAATGTCTGTGGTTTGATAGGGTAGCTCTTTGGAATTAATGTGGTTGAACACAGTGTTTGTTTGCAGCAAAAATGGTAAAGAAATACTTTGAAAAAAAAGAAGGCTTGCATTTAAACTTTTTTAATTTTCTCCAGAACGACAGTCTGGAGCTTGTCAGGTTTATCCCATTAGGAGCAGTGAGCAGAGGGCTGGTGCAGGTCCCCTGTGCCCACTGTGGTGGTCAGCCCAGTGCTGGGAGCCTGCTGCTCGGGTGGCAGCGTGTGCCTGCCCCAGCGGCCCTCCCAGCACGGGCACTGCAGCCGGATCACAGCAGAGAGGGAAGAGCAGCTCCAGGCTCTTTCATGCTACCCTCACTGACAGACTGTCTCCTGGGGACTCTTGCCAGCTGGCACAGGCTGGAGCTGCACACAGGTTGCACTAGTGTGTCCAGAACTGGGAAGAACAGAAAAGCAAGGAGTGCAGCCAGCTCCCTGATGGTCTCCTCTTTCTGCTTCAGTGAAGCAGATAATGTAACACTCAGTGCTTGTGTCAGACATAGTCTAAAAGGATGGCTCCTGGTGCTGCTGCTGTTTCATTCCTGTCCCTCTAAATAATAGCAGACAGAGACCATGATCCCAAGAGGGGCAGAGTGCCATGAAGTGCTGTGGAGCAGCTGATAAGCTCCATCTAAGTTTTCACATGAAGGTAAGAGTTAGCTGTTGGCTTCACAGGAAATAAAGTGCTGTTACTACATCACCACCAGCTAAAGGTAATGTGCTGAAAACCTGTCAGAGCTATTGGTCAGATGTCAAATGCCAGAGGTCTTGTTTAAAACAAGAGTTCAAATGAATTCAGAAGGATTCTAACTGCTCTTCAACCAAAATTTAATAACTAAATACCAGTCAGATAGTATATCATACTTCCTTATGGTTCAGAAGCAAAGGGAGTTCAGCCTAAAATTCATTTGCAGACATCTGTAAAACACATTGCTGTGGAATGACAATAGAGGTGATCCACAACTTGAAGTGGGCACTTGTTCTTTATTAAGAGATACAGATACAATGACACAAAGCATTGCTTTAAAGTGTGCTTTAAAGTAGAGTCTACAAGCACAATATAACTTCATGCCAGACATTGATTTTCTGTTGCTGATGAACATCTGTTTGATGTACATAGACATCTTGTGATTAGGCTCTGCTTGGTAGCTAGACCAGCAAATGACAGGGGTGGAGCAGGGGAGGATGAACAGGCTTTCTTTCTGCAAGCAATAAACAAACCATAAATGTGTTTATTTCCATAAAGAGTGGAAATAAAGATTCAGTGTTCAACAGGTATTTGCCTTCAGCACGCTTTTTCATTGGAGCTGGCTTTAATTTTTATTGACAGTCATCTATAACCCAGTGTTTGTTCTGGCAGAAAGAGTTTCATCTGCTGAATTTAAAAACTTAATGAATAAGGACACAACATGTATATTAATTTATTGTATGCATGAATGACAAACAAACTAACTTACTATATTAAATTCGTTATCCAAAGCCAGAATAAAAATGCTATAAGCTATTGTTCTTAAGAAATGTTACATCTCACCAGGGTTTAAAATCCTCTAATTCTTGTGGGCTGTAATTTCCAGTTGCAGAAATTTCTCCATCAACTCTGTACGTCATTGCAATAAAATCCAGTTAGGGCCAGATGTGATGATCCCAGTTTCTGTTCCTGAGTGATGAGTATCAGTGCTGCTGAGGGAATGGACACGGGCTCCATTCTGCACATCCAAAGTATCTCAGTAACTACAGAGCCAAAAGAAGTGTCTGCTCTGGCCTGGCAGCCAATTTATACATCTCATATTTGCAAAGATATATTAACTAGCTTATTTTCCCTTTGAGTTTGTTTACTATGTATTGTGGAAAGAGGACACAAAATCTCCAGTTAAGGCACTGGTTAGAAAATTAGGCAGTGGGGGTTCAGTTCAGGGATCTGTTAAATATTCCTAACCACAGCTTGTGGGTTTATCACCCTTCTCAGAAATATGACTGAGAAACTCTTTTGCTAACCTTATTTCTGCCTGGGGCTTTTTTGCCACTAGAGAGGATGTTATATTCTCTAAAGCCACAAGGGAACCTTTCCTTTACATCTTGCAAGTCTATCTCTCTTGCCAGATTAAAAAAGAGGGCTGAAAGATTTCCCTAAATTAATTCCTGTAAGAAAAAAAAAATTTTTTAGAAGTTCTCTAAGCACCTACATGAAGAAGTAGGAAATATCACCATGTACTAATGACTGGCCTTTTCATTATTCTCAGTATTTGCTGTCCCTCTATTCTCAGTGAAAGTTTACCATATGGCTGGAAGAATCCAAAAGAGATTGAATAGATGTTCATTTCATTGCTGAAGAATGCCTATCCAATAGATTCCTTGTGGTGGAGTTCTGGTATTTCTCCAAGTTATTAAGATTTGAATGCCTTTCCCCAATATCTAACCAAAATCTTCCTTTCTGCACACTGAAACCCATTAGTTGCTATCCAAACATTTGGCCATTTCTGGTAAAAGTGTTTAACACAACAATCAGGAACTGATATCTTTGCAAATAGCACTAATTTAGGAAGTAGCTCTTGTCTTTATAAGTCAGTAAATTCTATGGATTTTTTTTTTTTTCATTTCTGATAAATAGATATACCTCTTTCAAAAGAGGTAATAAATATCCAGTCTAGGACAATATACTTTTGGCATTTTGATGTTACCTTTTCACAATATGCAGTTAAACACACCATTCCAATATCATAGACTCTCTGCTTGTAGAAATCAAGGAAACTTTTTTCCTATCCAATTGGCAATAAAAGAATAAATAAAATACACTTTACTGTATATCAATTACTTGACTGTTTCCAAAAGACTAGAAATGTATGGATGGCGTTTTTTCTCCCGCTGGGGTAGATACTGAGTCTCAAAGAACATCCATTGTCCTGTAAAAAACAGAACAAGTGCCTTTGGAATACTGGTAGGTACTTATGCAATATCATCATATAATTCTATAGATGAATGCCTGGAACATGACATAGAATGAAAAAGGTCAGAACTTGATGCGTGGTGCCCCACAAATAGACTTCAAACAACTTGTTAGAGCATGCTGCTGTGTATTTTGAAGTCTTAGATTTAGTATTAAACATGCATAAACCATGTTTAGTAGTCTAAAAAGATCACATAAGAACATTCAGTGTGTTTTAAATAGATTGTTCATACTTGATGAAATTGCAAACCAACCAGTGAGCACATATGATGACTATATCCAGGTATTTAGTCTTGATATTTTCAACTTTTGCCTTTAACTGTTGCTTCATTTTTCATGGAAAATGAAAAAATTATGCCCACTCAGACAAACAAAAAATTGCCCTGAATATTATTTCTAATAGATTTGATACTTAGCAAAACAGCACCACTAAAGGTTTACAGAACATTTCTTTTTGTTTTTAAAGGCCTAATCCAAAATCTACTTAAAGTTGATGTGAATGTTTTCATTGAATTCCATGTGCTCATAACTGTGTTGTAAGTGCAAAAGAATTGCTTTCAGCTGGAATGGGACTTATTAAATACACATACATTAACTTACATCTAGAAATATATATCAGTATTTTTTTCTAGGAAATGCAGATATATTTAGTAGACTATTTCATAGTATCATTCTAACCAATTTCTCCTCACTAATGCTTAATGTTTGCGAAATGAAACTATCTTTTCCTCAGAAGAGCAAAATATTATGGATTCAATAGAGATGTTAGTACTGTTAGAACATATAGATTCACTTCTCTGAAATTAGATAAAATGTCAGTTTGCTTATAAGGAATACATTCAGTAGTATCAATATGTTATCCTTGAGGAATTCCTGCTCCTACCGCAGTAGAGTGAATATGAACTTTGGGTATGAATGTGTGAGTCGGTGTCCCCAGGAAAGGTATTCATGCTGTTAGATACCTGCTCAGTTATTCTGTGTACCCCTCTGAGGGGTCAATTTCCTCCCACTGACACAGGAAGTCAACAAAACACTGAACTTGATACCTGTGTTTCATTCATGCCTTGTAGGGGGAAAAACAAAACCAAAACACAACACATTTAGAAAATACCCAGTAACCAAGAGTCAAGGAGTTGTGGTAAGGCACAAATTGTATTATATTATATGACAAGATCAACCTTTGTTTCTAGCAGTGCTTTACCTGGTTAACATATTCATACAATTTTTATTATATCAATTTTGTGCATGACACTATAAAACATAAAAATTATGACCCACTGACTAAAAAGTTAGCTAGCACCAAATTTTAGATAATTCAGAAAAATTAACTATCTGTGATATATTAAATTAATAAATTGTACATCTGAAGATCACAGTGTTTCATGGAGTAGGAGTTTAGATACCACAAAACTGGTGGAGCCCAAGTGATATTCCACCTGGAATTCCTGTTTACAATCTCTATAAAGGGTGTTGTTTAGTGTAAGATTATTTGGATTATGAATACATGGAGTGATATCTGGTTTTATTCTGGGTTTAAATTAAATTATATTCCATTTATAGAAAAGATTTACTTCACTGTGTCCAGAAAATTGTTTCTTCTTAAGCGTGAAAATTATTGAGTGCTGATATGCACCACTACACCCTTCAAACCGTGCTGAAATCAGTGGAAGAAGATACTATTGGGAAGCATCAGCATTTGTAAATGCCAATTTAGCATATGGAAGCATGCTATTCCTGCCTTGCACAGTGAAATAAGGAACCATGCAGCCTGTGTGGAATTTGCAGTGCACATGCTGACTCTTAGAGTCCTTGGGCAGTGTCATTCTCAAAGGGCCAGGGTATATTCTGTATTTCTACATGCTATACTGCTAAGCAAATATCATAACTGTTATCTCATTGCAGAAACAAGGGAAAGAGTGAGGCTTGACCTACTGAAAAGAAAAAAAAACCAAAACAGGACTAAGACTGAACTTTTATACATTTGAATTAGAAATTTATATAAGAAAATTTCATCACCCCTGTCTCACAGAATTCACAGAGCATTGAACAGCTGGAACGCAGGTAGACAAAATGAATCAGAAAATCATGGCTTGTACAGATGTTGCTGCAGGGACTGGGAGTACAACCACTGGTGGGGCTGAGATTGGTTGCTGCAGCCAGAGGGAGGCACCTTCAGTGTTGCAGAGGGTTTTTGCCTTCTTAGTGCCCACTCAAAGAAGCATGAGGCAGCAGCTCATGGCAGGGATGTTGCTCTCTGCTAGGGCATAGGCAAACCTGTCACTGTTAATTGTCCATTTTCATCCAAATATGTTGCAGGCATTCAACCTGGCTAAACATGATGAAAGTAATGCTGGGTTTGCACTTGATGAAGGAAACAGTTCCCTACAAAAACTGAAAGGAAAAGGAAATAGTGACTCCATGGGAAGAGGGGTCATGTGACTTAGCTGCTAAAAAGAAGATGCCCTGTTTCCTTGAACTAGTGTTCAAATATGCATTTTGCCTTTCAACGGTTCTACCCAGTCTCACAAAAATGTATGTGTAGCCTTTTCTGCTTCTCAAATTTACTTTGTGTTATGGGTTTTTTCCTCACAGTAAATAGTCTCTAGAAAACACTTTCAACATTACAGGGAATGAGACCTACAATCAAATTTACATAGGGTTTTCCATTATAATTTCTTATTACCAGTACATATTTTTTTATTATTATTATTATTATTATTATTATTATTATTATTATTATTATTATTATTATTATTATTATTATTATTATTATT
>VZUI01043514.1:0-45605 GCA_013401135.1 Cettia cetti | reverse complement strand
GAAAAGAAAAGAAAAGAAAAGAAAAGAAAAGAAAAGAAAAGAAAAGAAAAGAAAAGAAAAGAAAAGAAAAGAAAAGAATGTTAACAATCCATTAAATTCTGGGATATGAATTTCCCCTAGATTAGAAATGACATTTTCTTTAAGTACTGATTTTTTTTCCATAATAATTTCTGTCTGATTTTGATTTAGAAAGACAAGTGAACAACATCTAGAGTCGTCAAGACCCACTATTGCATTACTGTATCATATGAATAACTTTGCTTGTTAAGTGAACATTTGTAACCAATTAGTCTGAAGAATGCATCCTTAGAGCTGAGAAAAAGAGGACCTCATCAGACCTTGTTCTGCTGTCTTGGGCATGGGTCTGCTATGACAGCATAAGTAGGAGCTATGTGTGATACACCAAGGTATTTAGCTGGGGATGCTGGTAGCAGAATAGCAGGTAATCTAAGTTCCTTTTACTCCTCTAGCACTGGGTTAGAGGAGGAATCTTTTGCTGGTGATCTTACCAGCCTTCACAGAAAGGGGATAGTTAATCACAGGATGTTATCTTACTCAGAGCAGCTTCTTCTGTCATGAGGCTGTTTATTTGTCACTCTTACTGAAGGCTGTGTTACCAGTCCAGGTCCTGTAAGTCATCCAAGACAGTTTTGAAGCCTGTTTACTCATAGAACCTCTGCCATTTTGAACTGCATCAAAAATGTAATTGTGCTTATTGTATTGAGCCAGATTTTGTGCTATTTTCTATAACGATAATGGATATGAGAAGCAGGGAATTGCACTGATAATCCCATCATCAGATATCCAGCATTTAAACAAATAATGCAATAATAAAAACTCGGGAAGCTGTAATTTATACCAAATCAAACTCTTCAGTAGAGTTTGTGCATACACACACCCTCACTCCTAACCCTTCCTACCAGTAGCTTTTTGCAACTTTCTAGGAATTTGCTGCAATAAATGTGGCAGCAGGTTAAGATACTAAGGACTTGAACCAGACACATGCAATATTTGACTCAGATTTGTTGCGGTTTATACCTAACAATCAGAATGTAATTTCTTACTGGTAAATGTAAGATACCTAAACATTCATTTTTATGAGAAAATGTATGAATTACGAAGTTGGAACCTGAGCTGAAACAATGCAAGAACTGCCAAAATTACTGGCTATCTGGAGGCATCTTCATGTCAAGAGTGAGCTCTGTTTCTCTGTAATGCAGCTACTATGAGAATCTGTTCACTTGTTTCAGCACTTGAGATGTTCATCATCACAGTCCCTAAGTACAATGTTTGGTTCCCCTAGAAGAAGTTACAGCTTGATGCATCTAATTTGTTGTTTGTATAGCTAGGAGAAAATCTTCTGCCTAGCTACCTAGACACCTAAACAGCTGCTGAGGTGCTGTTTCTGTACAGGGGGATGATCCTTTCTTCTCATTTGCATTTATAGGCATTTCAAGTAAATCTTTGCTCAAATGAGGTAGGAACCAATAACTTGAAACAGATCTGAAAGAAGTGGTGATCATTTTTCACCCACAGTTTTTCCTAATGTGATAGGACCTCTTGTTTCAAATCCTCCTTCCTGAAGCAGATTTCAGTCTTATCTAGAGTACAAAAAAGGGCTTAAGTCTTGTAAGATGAAATCTCTCTTTATCTTCTTAATCAATTCCAACATAATTTTTCTACTTTGTGGGCCTGTGTCCAGAAAAACATCAGCTGTGGCCTAAGGCTAAACCGTTCTTCTAGAAGATCTGGGTTCCAGTTGATTGCTTCATGGTATGTTTAGGCATTTTATGACTACCTAATGAAAAATGAATCAGTGGCAGTTCAAACAGGCATTGATAATCAAGTCTGTCTTCATCTTCAATCAGTTTGTTTGATTGTTAACACTCAATGGATTTAATCCCTCATGGAAGTAAGGAGATTTAGTTTCAGAACTCCAGCAGGACATGTGCTGACACTATGATATATATATGTATGTACTGGTGTGCAGAGTTCCTTGGTCCTGTCCAGTTTTAGGTGCTCAGGTGCATTTTAACACAGTAGAAGTTGATCTGGAGGTTACCAAGGCCGCTTTGTTGAAGCCTGATGCTCCTAGGAGCATTAAACAATTTTTGAACAAAGGCTTTCAAACTGATTAGATGCCTAAGTCTCCCTTAAATCCCATTTTGAATTCTACAAATAACCTCAGCTTGACAGTATATACCCAAGAGATGTATGGTAGGGATAAATTGTTTCCCAGTTGCCCAAACTATATTTTGCCTTTACAAAGGGTAAGATCACAGTAAAAGATGTAAAAATTCACTTTATTAGTGCACAGATTGCAGGACATCACTAAGAGCTTCTCAGAGGAAATCTGTGAAATCTATTAAATTGAGCTACAAGCTGTCCTTGCTGAGGCAACCCAGAAGCAAGAGCAAAAACTCCAGAATCTATGTCTGCTACTTCTTCTGTGCAGCACATTCTTTCTTCTCATATAGTGTCCAGTTGGAATTCTAAAATATCTGACAAAATAAAATCTTGCTTATCTGTGTATTTATTCATTTGCTCTTTTGCTTAACTGATGTAGTTTAAAATTTTAAGAAATAAATCATTGAAGTTGCTTCTCTGTTTCTCAAATATGTCCTTCTTTTTAAATTACTACCAGCCTTGTAGTTCTGTATCTTTGTACATGGTAGGCTTTCTTTAAAACCTGGTAACAAATTTACATCCGTTATTGATAAAAATTCCATTTTTTCATAAATACTAGAGTAACTACCATGCCTATCAGGTCAATCTTGTGTTTTAACACATGCTGTGGAAAGCTCCTCTTTCCTGCATGTATCTTCCACATAATCCCTGCATCTAATAACTTGTAGATAAAAGGAGTTTTCAAAAGCCTCCAACAGTGGAGTCAAGTCAACACTATGGGAGGAACACTCTTTGAGTGTGACATCCACTGTCTTCTGGACTAGAAATTTACAAATCTGTGCAACAGCCTTACCCCAAAATATGGATGTTTATACATAGAAAATGTTTTCCAGTTACTTAAAACTGAAGAAATTGGTATCTAAATTCAGAACATTTATTTTTGGATGAAATGTAGAAACTTTTAAATTTTATTTTCTGCTTTTGCTGTATTTTTGACATTTTAATCTTCTCTATCAGTTAAAAATAACAAAAACTTAGCTGAACTTGTGTTCATAATCAGCAGATGCATTCAGAAACAGATTTTATCTCTCTTTGCTCTTTGTGTCCTGGAAAATTGGTTTTTAACTCTGATGAAAGAAAGATTAGTTTTAATCCTACAGAATGCTGTAGATTTTCTTCAGTGAAACTAAAGATAACAGAACTGATTCCACTGTAATTTTTGTCTTAGATTATCAAAGCTGTGGAAAATACTAATGTCAGATAGAAGTCTCACATCTCAACATCACTGGTTTTTGTGTGAGTCAAAATGTTACAGTGGATCGGATCTTACAACACTGATTTTTTTTTTTTGTATGCATTTTCTTTAGAAAAATTTACTTGCTCCAATTTTGTGAGAAAATTAAAAAAAGAGAAAAAAGAAAGGAAATAGACATTTACAGGCTTATCGGTTGTTCTGGAAGCTTGACTTAGTTTTTATTTTTGTCCTATGAAAATTCTAGAGATAAAGTTTCTAAATAATGAAGGCAAAACCAAACTGCCAGCTTGTCTTTATTCTTGTTGTAAGTTTAAACGTCGGCAAACATTAGAAATAAACTAAATATTTCAAGAAAAAAATGCACCTTGTATTAATTCCTTTCTAATGCTTTTAAATGCTGTATAATCAACATGTCCCAGGAAAGTGCTGACATTATAAATTTCCTTATTTAAGTTCACACACTGAAAGAAATGGTATTCAGACAAAAGACTGTTTACCTGAACCTACAGCCTGTTACACAGCTGGAAAAAGGTCTCCATTATTATCTGTGTTTTCTGAATCAGGCTAGCAGTGTGTTGAGGTTCTGTACAAGTCTTTGCAAGAGTAGTGATCATATTGTGGTATCCCAACCTGATATTTGTTGCAGTAGACTAACTCTGATGGTGAGTTTTTGGCACACACCTTTCTGAGCCAGTCTCGAGATTTCAGCTGCCCTGCCATCCACCTGGCCAAAGTCCCCTGTGGCTGTAAGGACAGCAGCCACAGGCAATCTGAAAGACTTGAAAAGGAATTTGTTGTGAAGAATTTCTATTTTTACCCTCCTACTCTCTCAGCACTTCAGTAGAGGGAAAGAATCTCTTTTGTTCTAGAAGATTGTCCAGCACATTACATGATGCCAAAAGTTATGAATATATACATACACAACTATATATAACTGTATAAACTATATACACAACTGTAATAAATGACAGGTTTTGTCCTGCTGAGGGACTTTGATTTCCTGGGTGGTTGACAGAAGAAATTATCATTAAAGTACTCTGTTACACATCCATTTATTAAAAAACCAAACTGGTAATACAAGCTGTTACAGTCAGATTTTTCCCTGAACCAATACCAGGGCCGAAGAGTCCACTGGGCACATCTTGGATGCCAGACTGTTTGAAAGAAACCTGAGACCTTGCTGATAGGCAGTCATTTTAGGACAGCACCTATAAATCCTTGGAGAGATTCAACATAGCAGAGGTTGGGTATGCCACAGTATTTTCCATTTCTTTACTATTCATTTTTTGCTGACAGCCTGAGATTTTTTTTTTTCTGAAACACTGCCCAAATTTCTTTGCCTTGCTGGCACAGTTTGTGTCAGAAGAGCCATGCAAACCTGATGCTTTCCTTATGAGTAAGTTGCAGAAGTAATTGTGCGACTTTGGCTGTGACATCGTTGCCCTTAAAATACTGGTTGTAATTGATGCCTATATGCTTTCTTTTATTGTAGATTCTCATAGAAACTGATAGAATATACTGAGTTGGAAGAGACCCATTGAGATTGTTGAGTTCAAATCCTGACCCTGCACACACGAGTCTGAGAGTGTAGTCCAAAAAATTATTGAGCTCTGTCAAGATGGTTCTGTGGCAACTTCCCGGAGGAGTCTGTTCCAGTGCCCAGCTACCTTGAGTGAAGAACCTTTTCCTAATATCCAATCTAAACCTCACCTGACACACAATTCACACCATTCCCTCAGGTGCCATCACTGATAATCAAAAAGACAAGATCAGTGCCTACCCCTCCACTTCCCCTTCTAAGGAAGCTGCTCCTTTCCTTTAAAATCCAGCTTTAACATGAATGGGGCAATTTGCCTTGTTGTAGCTCAAGTGGGATTTCCTACTTAAAGAGACTGTTTTTTCTTTCCAAACAAACAAATAACTAAATAGTACCAACACAAAAGGCCATTGAAAAACATCACATGCATGGAGATTACTGAATGACTATAAGACCTTTTTGATCTTTCAGCATGGACCTCTGAACCCAACAAAATAAACAACCTAGATTATGTCTTAATTGTTCTTTGTGAGCAGAGCTGCAACACCTGGGTGTGTGGTTTCCCTTTATAAATTAAAAGGTCAAGCTCGCCCCTCCTCCCTTTAGGAAAACATCCTGTGCCTGCGCTCTCAGTGGCCTTAGGCAGCTAATCAGTTTTGCACCAGTGGGTTAGTTGTGTGTGTGAGAGTCTAGTTTGTATGTGTCGTGCCCCCCTCCCCCCCCATTTTAATCTCTACTTGTTGTTTCCTTTGTAAACATACTTACTATTTAATCATTAAAGGGATGATGCTTGACAAATGGGAGCACACTCATATCAAGTCCTGAGCTCTGTAGGCATATGATGTGAATGAACTGATGTGAGCTGCATAAAATAGCTACTCCAGTGTACAGAAGGACCTTGCCTCCCTAGGTCTGGAAACAGAGACTTACACAGTGGGTGTGAGCACCCCATCACACCAGTGTGCTGTAACAGAAATAAAATAAGAAGGGAAAATAAAAGTCTCTTAGAAAATGGCAAAAATAGTCAAAGGTTAGGGCGATTATACTAGAAAACACATAGCATGCTGCCACCATCTGTTTTTTTTTTTTTTCTTTACAGAGGTAAAACCATCAGACTATAGTGTTGACAGTCTATTGCCTCACTTCTTTACATATGGAATGTTGGTCTTTTTGAAATTACATTTTAAAAATAATTCTTCTTACAGAGAAGATTTCCCTTCGTGAAAAAACTGTGTTTTGGAAAACAAACAAACAAACAGTCCAAGTGCTAACACAAAAAATGAGGATATCACATATATGTGTTTGAGTCTTTACTCAGCTGAATACTGAGCTGCAGCTGAAGCTCAAAAAACCTGTTGTAATACCAGCAATTATAAGTAGATAATAGCAAAGTGTGGCTAAAAAAGATACTTGTTCCTTGAAAGAAAATAAACTTGTACCTTAATATATATACGTAGCTGCAGAATTTTTCTACTAGGACTCCTAAAAGAGCTTCTGAGATAGCTGGAGAGGATGTTACTTTGGCTGCCAAACTGTTACACTGACATAATTTTATTTCAGAAATGTGAGCCAGAATGTTTATTAAGCTATCTTGATTGGGGGTTTTTGTATGTTTTTCTTCAGAAAGAAAGTTTGCTGGTGGTGTCTCATAGACTGGTCACACTGATTGTCTGAATTCAGTTACTGGGCATCTATACTTGATGGGATTATTTTTGTTCCAAAGGTATTTGTTGAAATCTTTGCATTGTATTATTTATTTCTATTCCAACAAAACTTTTATTGGGTGGGGAGGGAATTTTCCTTCATGAGCAGAGTAACCTATGGTATTGCAAGTTTTATCTTACATTTAGGTTTCTATATCAACAAAATATTTCTCAGGGAGCATCCCCACAAAAATGCCACAGGAACATGGGAAAACTGTGGCAGGTGGAATCTTTAAAGGTCACTAAGGCATTATTTTTCACTATGTAATGATTCTTCAGAGGCTTTAACTGAAAGATCCGTAATCTTATTATAATTTCTGCAATGCAATTAATTAATAATCTATTTTCTGCAATATAGAAATTATCCTTAGCTACAGGGCTAAAATGTGTGGTTATATATCTGTATATATATCCCATAGTACCGATCAGCTAATGTGGTTGAACTTGCAATGTTCCCATCCTTGTTTGCACTCAAATTCTTTCTAAAGTCTTGCTACTAACAATGACAATAATTAATGAATGTGTTTCAAGGCTTCCCAGTACATCCTGTCATTTCAGAGCCTGTCTTCTACACTGTAGGCTCTGAGAGGCAGTATTTGTTTTCATGTTTTGTCTTATGCAATGCCAAGCAATTCATTCTGTTCAACAAACAATAAAAGTGGGTGAAATTTTGCTCACTATTACACTTTTGCAAAGCTGAAGTCTTTTAACTCCATATACAAAGGAGAAAATGAATATACGTCACATGTATTGTTACATGTCAGTATGTACCTGTGCAAAACAGAAGTCTATGAGATTTTAGGATGATGATAAAATTAATTTAATAAACCATGAAAAACATAGGTTTCTTTTCATATCTATGCTCCAGATGACCTAAAAAATATTTGCTGGTGCCAGTTATGTATTTTATGTCGCTTAAGAAATGGTAGAATCATGGAGTCATAAAACTGTTTAGATTAGAAAAGAACTTTAGGATCAGCTAGTCTGACTGTAAGCCTAACATTGCTGAGCCCGCCACCAAACTGTGTCCCTGAGTGCCACATCCACAAGTCTTTTAAAGACCTCCAGCATTAAGGTCTCCCCTCAGCCTCCTTTTCTCTAGACTAAACACCCCCAGATCCCTCAGCTGCTCCTCAAAGGACTGGTGCCCCAGACCCTTCACCGGCTCCATTGCCCTTCTCTGGACTCACTCCAGCACCTCAGTGTCTTTCTTCCAAAACAGAATACAGGATTCACTGCCCTGGTTCTGCTGGCCTGGCCACAATATTACTTATCCAGGCCAGGATGCCATTGGCCTTCTTGGCCACCTGGGCACAGCCTGGCTTATGTTCAGCTGCTGTCACAGCACCCCCAGCTCCTTTCCAGCCCCTCTGTCCCAGCCTGTGGAGCTGCCTGGGGCTGTTGTGACCCAAGGGCAGGACCTGGCACTGGGCCTTGTTGAACCTCACACCATGGGCCTCAGGCCATGATCCAGCCTGTGCAGATCCCTCTGCAGAGCCTTCCTGCCCTCCAGCAGATCAACTCCTGCCCAACTTCGATGCCAATGAAAAACTTACTAAGGGTGAACTTGATCTCTTTATTCAGATCACTGGTAAACTTATATACCCCAGTCCAAACCACCCGACTGGGTTAAACCATGACAGGAATTTCTCTTCCTGTGCTCCAGGAAGAGAAGGTGCTCCAGGAACCTTCTAGACTGTTACCTCTCCTTTGTATTATATTTCTAGTAGAACCTGGTAAGTTGAAGTCCCCCATGAGAACAAGGGCTAGTTATTCTGAGACTCCTCTGAGCTGTTTATAGAATATTTTGTATTTACATCTGTTCTGGCTGGGTGCTCCATAACAGATTCCCACGGGGATATCTGCCTTGCTGGCCTTTCCCAGATCCTTACCCATAAACACCCAACCCTACTGTCACCATCATTAAGCTCTAGACAATCAAAACACTCTAACAGATAGGGCTACCCCACTGTCCCTCTGTCATTGCCTTTTGAATTTGGATCCCTATTGCAGCACCCCAGTTGGGCAAGTCTTCACACCACTTTTTCATTATTTCAGTTTTGTGATAGTTTTCATGCAGCTCAATGGTTCTTGCTTATTGTCCATGCTATGGGCACTGGTGTAGCTGCACTTCTGTTGGGCTATTGATCCCAACACCTTTTTGGGTTTAGAAGCCCTAATTCCTATGTCACCATTTTCAGGTGGTTCCATGGTTTCTAACAGATCAATAACCCTTGCATCTTTGCTGTTGCACGGATCTCCATCCCCCTCTCTCTCCACTGAAACAGCAAGACTGAAGGACTTTGCTACCACATTGTCCTCTGACATTGGCATGCTACTCTCAGGTCTGCTCTAGGGAGCCTGATTTTATCCCTTTCACTATTCAAATCTACTTTAAAGCTCTTTCAGTGAGCCCTACTAACTCCTGCACAACAATCCTGTTCCCCTTTGAGACAGGTGTGCCCCTCCTGTTGTGATCAGATCTGGTACCATATGGATTGGGATCAAAACCACCAAAATTCTGCTGGTTACTCCAGGCTTGGACCCTGGTATTGATCTGCTGTATCTCTGACTCTTCTCTTATCAATCTCTGAAAATACAAGGAGAGAGGAAAAACCACTTGCTTCTGATTCCTCAATCAGTCATTCCAGAGCCCTGAAGTCTCTTGTGAATGCCCTCAGATTTCTTATTGGAACTTCATCGCTTTCAATCAGAAAAATGGATAATAATCAGAGAGCAGTACCAGAGTGGGAAGATTTCTTTCTCGTCTTTAATCTGGGCCCCAGACAGTCAGTAGTCTTCCCTAAGGAACGGGTCCAGTTTGTACAATTGGCCTCTGTTCCCAAAAGGAAACCTTGCCTTTCCTTCTTCCCATATTATCACCACACTATCCTTGTATTATAATCCAACACTGAATGAGTAAAGGCAGTCCCCTTCTTTCCAGTCTCAGCAGAACTCTTTCAAAGGCTAAAGAATTTTGTCTGACACTTTCATTGTCCAGATGGTTTGTGACATGTAGAGATGTTATATTTGGTAATACCCTGATTATCAAAACATGTCTTATTACTCACTTGAGGGCTATGACTTGATGCATAGATCTATAACAAAGATTCACAGTCTTAATAAATGCTAATCTACCAATTCTGTAAGTGCACAGAGATTTTGTTGTTATTGGGGTTTTTCAAAAGATGCTAGATGGCACTGCTAGTTCAGGCTTTATTTTGAACAGCTGGGTTTCATAAAGCTAATTGTGCAGTTATGAAAAGGGTATGTAAAGTATTACTTAAACTTGACAGCTAGTGCATTCTGAGAAATATATACCATCATGCAAACAATAATGTTTCCACTGTAAGAGTATTCAGGTTGAGGTCTATAAACTCTAGTTAACTGCATTCAAACTTGTTTTACAAATATACTTGTGTCTGCTGCATTTCTTCTTCATGTGCCGCCTCATTTTGTAGTTGTTGAGTTATGCTAGCATGGAACTATTTTCATGTTTTATTTTTTTATTCAAAATGTTGGTTGTGGTACTATGAATTCTTTTTTAAATTTAAGAATTAGAAATCCAGCAGTGAAAAAAACCTACTTTTTTTTTTTTACTGGAATAATTTTTTCATAAATATTATACGCCCATGTTAAAACTCATAAAATAATTATTTTGCAGTTCTGCATATTTAAGGATCTATCTAACCATAGTGTTATTTTATTCATTTACTGTACCTTCTGTGTAATCGGTGGTTTATCTTTCTTTTTATGTTAGGGATTTGTTGCCATAATCTGCCAACAGATGAGGGTTCCATTTTAGAAAAATACATTTTACAACTAAAACATGAGTGTAGAGAACAAAGAAAAGCAATCTTTGCAGTAAAAGACTCCAGTAACACGCAAAGTCGCTCCTGCTGCATAAAGATTTGTGACTTGAAAAAGTTTATACAATGTTATTGACTATTCATTCTCTGTTTTGTTAGTATCAAATTCCCTTCTTTTGTTAATTGTGCAGTAAGCTTACAAAGAAACTGCAAATTCTCAGCCTTTTGGGCAGACAGTTGGATACCGTGTCTAAGTGTTCGGAGCAACCAAACGGAACCTGCACCGTTCTGACCACTGGCTGGGTCACTGGCTGGGGCTTAAAGACTCACCTGAGTAACTCGAGAAATCCCTTCAATCTCCCCTTTTGATTTGCCTTTCACACGCCAGTACTTTTTATTTCTTCTCATCTGTCTGCTATCATGTTAACAAGCAAAGGAGAATCTCAGCAGTTCATTGACAGCATAATAAAATGGGATTTAGATTTCAGTATTTGAAGAATGGCTTGCTTTTAGGGTTTTATGCTTTTGTCTTGTACTTGTATTGCCCCAGTGATCAAAAAAGCCTCAGACCCCACAATGTACGTCATCGGCCTTATGAATTGTTCACCTGAGCTGTCCCGTCATAATAGGCTGAACATATAGCATATCATAAGCTTTATGCCAGATTTTGTTTATTTCTCTGTAAAACTGTACCATTAAATAATGAATATTCTGTGAGGATTTTCTCAGGCAATTATTTTGCTCTAGATAAAGCTGAAGATGCAAATATGACTCAACACGTTTGAATGATTACCCTCTAATGAGTGGCCTAGTTGTGCAATTCTTCCCACCACTTTTCATTATTCCAACAGTGTAAAACTTTTCCTTCTGCACAATGAGTCCTGCTTCTTTTCCATGCAAAGTGCACTGGTGTAGCTGTATTTCTGCTGGGCTAATGATCCCGCCACCTTTTTGGGGTTAGAAACCCTAATGCCTATGTCAGCATTTTTAGGTGGTTGCATATAGCCTGAATTCATTCCAGTTGTAAATTAAGTGAACTGATGAGGTGAATTTGGCTTTGTGTATCCGGGTAGGAAAACTCATACTTCCTCTTGGAAACCTAATGCAAATGTAACCTAAGATTATTGCCTTGAAAATCTGTACTGGATGATGCTTTTAAGTGCTAAATACTTCATGACTGTTGAGAGATGTTGCTTGATAATGATGTGTTTAGTTCCTAGATGAAAATAAGCATTGCTTTGTGAAAGAAAAGCAGGAATGAACATTGGTAGATGGTTATTTATTGTTGATTGGACAACTGTAGTGCAAGATAGTACTGATATACTTGCAAGTTAACTAATATACTGCAAAAAAATTATTTTTATCAGGCTGCATTATTTCAAGTGATTATTTTGCACATATATTTAAGTTAAGTCTAATATTTTATCTGAAAAAAAGAATAAGGAGACAGGTATCAATCTGAAAGCCAAATACTCTGGCATTTATGGAAAAACTCCATTTATATATTAAACTTTGTGTTTTACACAAAAGTGAGGCTAACCAAGTATGCTGCCTACAAATACAATGATGTTTATTAGGATAGACAATTATGTGTATTAGTTTGTCAGCTGTTCCTAATTCTGCATAATTTAGATGCTGTGAACAGGAGAGGTGTGCATTATTTATCAATAAGGTATGTGTGGATTAGTTCCATGTGAAAGAAAGCGGAGTAAAGAAAACCACTGTAATGTGCTTTATCTATTATTAATCAGTGCAATAGAATATCACTTAAAATATCCTAGTACGCAAGAAGCATCAGTAACAATTTTAGACTTGTGACTTATTATGTACTGTTTGTGATCCTTACTTAAATAATAGTGATGCTATGTATAATAATCCTAATAATTTTTTTAAATAAATATTTATCCAGTTCGCTGTTCTTATTTTAATCTGTGTCAGCAAGGGAGAATTTCAAATTCTGGCCTCCATTCTTCAGAAACTCCTATAATATAGTAAAGCACTTGCTGAGAATTTCATAGGCTTCCCATACAGATACAGGCTACAAACATCAGTCTTTCAGTGCAAGGTTAGGTTTAAAATTGGCAAAGGCAAGCCACATATTAAGGAAGCTGCATTCTTCCTATCAGACAAGTGCCTGGAAAATAATCCAGAATTAGTATTGGTTCCACATGGAGAAAAAACTCCAGATGGAATCCAAACCAGCTGATTAGAGTCACCTAAGCTAGTCTAGGTAAAAGGCACTGAAAAAAGTGTTGTTCTTTGTAGCTTGTAGTATCTTTGTTCTAGTCTTGGATATTTTATGTATTTTAGTCAGGATTTCAGAAAGGGATCTCAATTTGAAAAGCTTGTGGCGTGCCAAATGGGTGGGACACTGAAGCATGGCCACCTCATGAGAGGTGGGGATGTGGGCTTGTGCTGAGAGGTAAACTTTCTGCAGAAAAGAAAGGTTTCACTTTTTGCTTCTGGAATCTGCTCAGGACCCTGGGGATTTGCACACCAAGCTGCAAAAAGCCTTTGCTGCTTCTTGTCTTCATCCAACTCAGTAATTTTCTAGTTTTTTGTTGTTGTTGTTGTTTATTCAGTGGAGAAGCTTAATTAAGAGGGCCTGAAACTATCAATCCTTTATCTGAAATGATCATCAAACCAGCCAATATCTGGAGGATTTTGGCACAGATGGAAAACTATTTTTTCATAATCTGCATGTGTGCTCTGATCTCTCAGTGTAAAACAGAAGGCAGTTATACCAGACATCTTTCAAATGAAAGGGCTTGCTACTGCTTTCTACGAAGGCCCTACTTCCACCGGTGTTCAGTAGACATGCTCAGAGAATTAATGCTTGTTAACATGGATAGGAAGTGTGACCCCAAATCTAGAGTTCTTTTACCTGTCTCTAAGAATCAATGTCTGAGCTAAGTGTCTTGCTGTCAAAAGAATGAGTAAAATCTACACCATAGTTCTGAGCAAACTTTGTGAGAAGGTCATTTTGCCTGAACTCTTTAACCTGCTGTGTTGGTTAAATGGATAGTAAAAACCAATTAGCGACTGACTTTGAAACTGACAACTAGATTAGCCAATTAAATACAAGTGTACACCTGGGTCACACACAGTTTAAATTCAGGAGGATCTTACGAAGCCGGCCTCTTTCCTGCCTGCTTTGGAAGAGGTCAGCTGGCCCAGGCTCTCCACTCCCAGGGCCGGGCCTTTCCCGGGAAGGTGCCGGGACCGGTGACTCCCGGGCCGGGGGAGGGGATGAGAAAGTGCCCCTTCCCGGTCGGGATTGGGTCTCCAACAACTGTAAAACACTCTGCTGCTTCCCTCAGCTGCAGCGAGGGGGAGGAGAGGCTGGAGCCTCGTAGCTCTGAGCTGGGCCGCCATGAGACCCAGGGGCGGGCAGGAGCCATGCACGTTCCTGGTGTTGAGATTTCTGACTGCCTGAGCCTCTCTGAGCTCCAGATCTCTCCAGTGCGAGTTCCTTCCCCCAGCTGCACTGCCTTGACACCCTGAGCTGGCCACAGAGAGAGAGCTGGGGCAGATTTAACTCTTTACTGACACAAATGGAACTTTTTCAAAACCCTAATCCTCCTTTTGAGTAAGAAGAAAAGAAACTGGGTGAATGTAAAAAGAGCATGAAGTCAAAGGAGAGAAAGAGAGTAAAAAGACTTTTGGGAGGAAGGTTTGAGGAGTTTGCTATTTCAAGGTAAATTTCTCTCATTGAGACATGGAAATGAACTTTATATGTAAATTATCCTTTAAACCATGGGAAAAATATGCATCTGGGGAAATGTTCAAAATTGTGTGTGTGAATTTGGGAGCAGAGATGTTTGTGATGTGCTAGTGATGTTGATCTTATGCTTGAACAGAGAGAGAGAGATGAGAAGCCCCTGCTCTGGTGAAAGAAGTGAGAAGATATCTCTGTTCCCAGAAATGAAGAATCTATTACCTTTCGAGTTAATAGTCTTTAAAAAGTAACACGCCAGTGTTCTGTTTGAGCTCATGACCCATCAGCAGCTTGGGAACCTAATGGGAGGGGTCACAAACAAGGTTTCCCGGGGCGGCTGTGTTTGTGACAGTTAAAATCCATAGGAGAATTATTCTAGGTTGTCAGTGCGATCCATGACTCTAAGAGAGACTCCCCTCCTAAAGAATTGATTGTTTTCAAATGATAAAACTGACTGAAAATCACAGGTTGTCTCTTTGTGTTGTGTGTAGGAAAGTGAATACTTGTGGGGGAAGGGAAGGATGTTTTGAAAGTTTCATTTTTTTTCTTTTCTTATTTGCTGCTTCTTAGTGTGTGTGAATAAACTATAACTTTTAAGGTAAGCCTGTTTCGTTTTTGTGGGTTCTCCCACCCATACTTCAGAAGATAGCAAATACTGAAACTATCACACCTGCAGTGACATGATCTCTCTTGACCACAGAAATATTTCTGATGGCATGGGACATCTGTATTGTAGATCTCCACAGCTCAGTGGAAGGGTATTGGTTGCAGTCTCCATCTGGCCACAGGCAAGTGGTTAATTAAGTAAGGATCAATACATAATACTTAAGAAAGAAGCTATTTAGCCTTATAAAGAAGCTATGTAGTATATTAATAGATTATTTAGTAAATTATCTATCTATTTTAGATAGATACCCATAATAATAGAAAGCTGCAAAATTTAGGAAGGTGTTGAAGAAGGATTTTCAGGGCTATTATTTTAGAATTAAATGCCTAAATTTCTCTCAAACTAACATAAGGCACATAAAGCCTGTTTTATAGCCATATAGCTATTCTATTTGTTTCAAGATTTAAGTCTAATGCCAAAGGCCTGATCTGCCTACCCAGGAGATGGACTGTAGCCATTACATTCAGGAGAAGCAAAATTGGCTTTCATTTCTGTTCGCACATACTAAATCTGAGGTATCAACAAACCCTTCCTGACACTACAGTACTTTTTAAAAAACTGTTTCATTTTTAACCAAGTTATTTAGTTTCCAAGTGAGTAGGATGCTTTTATACCCTCTTAATATTCTCTTTGCAGTGTGTTGCTTGCCTGGGGTAGAAGTGTTTTTAATTAACTATATGCAATAATGAAAACCATAAGAATGACCTTATGCAGAAGTTCTCTCTTTCTGATGTTACATATAAAACAGCAGAAGTCTTAACAATATTTAACACACAGCTTTTTCTTTCCTCCTGCTCCTTCCCCAACACCCTCCTAGCCGCAGCTCAGGCTAATAATGGAAGTGTTAGAAAAGGTTGTATACCAAGATTTTAGTGTTTTGTAAAGTGTATGCAAGTGGTGGATTTGACTACTTTTGCTGGTCAGAAGAGACAGCACAGCCTGTAAAGAGATGAAGCAACTGCAGCTAGAGGGGGTGTGATCATGCATGACAGTCGAGCACATTATGCTTAGGGGCTTTAATGAAACAAGTGGGATGCCCTGCTCCACTCGCACATTTGTTATCTATTCAGCTAGCTCTTGTTGCTGTTGGATCGCTCCTACATCCTGGAGCCTGTGAGATGGATCATAACTAGACTGTTGGGACTAAATAAGATGGCCAAATGCTAAGGGTTGAGCAAGCAGCACTGGCTCTGCTCTGGAGTCTGTGATGCAGGCCTCATTTTTTTGTGCTAATTCCATTTCAAAAATACATTTCTATATGGATGATTCTCATGTTAAGACATGCATTGCAGAGTGTAGTCCCTGGTAAAGATATGAAATGCTCTGATTCTGCTCCTAGGGAAATGGGCAGGTGTTTTGCAATTTCCTTTAATTAACAAAGAACTGAAATTCTTGAAAAAATATGCCTTAATAGTAAGGCATATTTTTGTCTCTCACATTAATTAAAATTTCTATTAAATAGGTGAATTACAGCCTTTGCAAATATGTTAAGGCTATTAAGTTGGTATGAAATTGAAAGCCTCAGCCTCTTTCTGTGTGTCACTAGCAGGCAGAATTCTGTAGACTCTTGGGGCTAATGGCAATGTCCCAGGCTGCTCTGTTGTGAGTTCTGAACTCTTGACAGAAATTATTCAAGCTTACTTTGGCGGTGCAGGGGATGGCCAAAATTCCCTACAATAACACAGAAAGGCTTAAAGAATTAGATGTCTAAAAATAATTGTGGCTCTGCTGTTGAAATATATTCAAGAGTATTAAGCTTGCTGGATATTGTTATACATTGTGTCAAGAGGACACAACACAATGTGGTTTTCTACCCATGAGAATTATGCTGCAGACTATCTCTGGAGCAGGAACTTGAATCCATGTATTACTATTTGGCATATGCTACATAATAAGATTTGGGCATATGTTGTAAACCCTTGTCATCTAGTTTGTTTTTTTTTCAGGAGCGGAACTGTGCTCAAAATGGAGAAGAGGAATCAAGTAAAATTGAGAATTCATCAATTCTCTATTATGCTCAAAAACAGTCTACAAACTGAGGGAAGTTTAGATCAAAACAAAACCTGATGTAGATCATAGATTTGAGCATTGCAAACTAAAACTGAAAGTACTGTAAATAGAAACTATTTTGAAGTGAAAATAATTCTACAGCAATTGAAACTGGTGTGTGTAAGCCTTCTAAGACCATGGTATTAGGGCTTTCTAAAATGCTGCTGTATCAGGCTAAGAATTTCTGTTTGTTGTCTTGAGTTAGGGAAAATCTTTTGTTAATATATATTTGTTAATTATTCTCCCATCATTTGGCAAATGGGCAAACATTTAAGTGAAGGACTGTATGTAATCACTCTTCCTATAGACAAAAAAATCAAGACAGTATTAAATAAAGCTGAAACAGACATTGTCAACACAACAGGAGGAGGATAGTGGATAGTACAGTGATTGGATACAACTCCTGCTAGCCTATTAAAAGGAAAGAAAGGGTCTCTCCTTGTCTCATTAAAAACCTAGGAAGGTTTTATTTATCTGTTCCTTCACAAGTGGTCTAGTACAAAAGTGCTCAATTACGGGGATCAAAACTCTAAACATTCAGATTAATGTTTCTCTGAAGTGAACACCACCTAAATGTTCAAAGGAGGAGCAGTTGCTTTGAAAAGGTGTTTGGAATAACTGTAATATTAGTTTTTACCACAGCAGTATCTTGATGGCAAACAGACACATCACAGCGTGTCACCTTTTGGCTGATAGCTTCTGGGCCATAATTTGCCCCTCTACTGACTGTGCTTGGGATTCCAGAGTATAAATCTTTGTCAGATTTCTCCAGTTCTGTCCAAAGAACATTGCTATGAGAATTACTGAGAAATTCAGTAAAAATTTTTACCACTGGAAGAAAAGTAGGAGATCATGCTAAATACAACTTAAAGTGAATTTTCAATTTGTATTTAAATATTAGTGGCTTTACACAGCTTAAAACCTCTTATTGCTTTAACAATCAAGAGTAATACCTTGTCGGATGTGAGAAGTATGAGTCCACTTTCTACTGGCTAATTGTAAATGGCAAACCCCATATTTTAAGAACATTTATGACTAATTTAATGTTACTTATTTGCTTTAATTAGATGACCTTTAAATCCAAACCCAAATTATTTTATAAATATTTAGCTTTCCAATAAATCTATATCTAGCTATCAGTCATTTGATAGGAACCATCTGCAACATTGGAAGTTTCTGCATGTTAAAGTGCTTTTTTTATTCTTTGATTTTATTCTGAAGGCAAATTGGTTTTTTTTACCAATGCTGACAACATGGCAACTAAATTGCATGGCAACTCTATGGCATGATACAGGTACACAACTGAGACTAAAGTCAAGGCCAAGCATGTACAGCAACTCTGAACCAGACAATTGCTGAAACTTCTGTAGGCCGTGCAGATTTTGGAAATGCAAGAAAGGTAGAAGGTAGACAAAAAATCCCACAGACAATATACTGATTTAGAGATAATAGTTCCTCCTGAACTCAAGTTTTTATAGAGATAAATCTCTGTAGTACATAAAAATCTCCATATTATTTTGAAATTTGATAACTAATCCTTTCTATAAGGATAGTAAAGCAACTCATGATAAAAGGTTACTAGTGATAATAGTTTTGTATCTCCTAATAAGCAAAGAAACATTTTGCTGGAAGCCACTGGTCTAACACAGTAACAAATACGTCTTTCAGCCTCTTATGACTTCTGTTCATTTTATCTTTTGTGCCTTCTTCTGGTATTCCTTTTAACTACAGCAATGCCATCTGAATTTAAAAGATAAGCTATTAACTGAACTATTTTTTTACTGATTCACCTGTTCAATTTATATTTAATAAACCAAAATATCCCATTACAAGAGATAAAAGGTATGTATTTCTTGACAACAATAAATACAGTCCAAAAGGGCTTTTTGTGTTTTCTTTGTTGGAGCTTGTGTGTGTTGCTGTTAAGTTTTAAGATAAACATCTGCAGGGTTTTCTTGATGGTGTGGTGTAAGGTGCACAGAGTAGGACTTGATCCTGCTAACCTCTGCTCAAAGAAATAACATCAGTGAAAGGTGCTTAACCAAAAGCCATGATTTTTAGAATTGGACCATCTCTGTTTTTTGAATAGTGAATGTAAATTATTGAGCTTGTGGCATGCGGTCACTTCCTACATAACTCATGTGTAAAGGATATTTTATGCTAAGTAAACTATTGCTTTTAATGTATGATCACATTAGGAATGAAAGCATTTTATGTAAAGAGAAAGGTAAAAAAAATTAAAGAAGTAATTGCTTTTTTTACCATCAGATACTTTTGTTATTTTTTTCACTTGTGATAAAGATATTTTTTACAAATACCAAGACATTTATTAAAAATTATAGTAATATCTGTGTTAATTCATGAAATACACATTTTCATTTTAATACAAACTCCCATATTTTCATGAAACATATTTGGAGCTTAATCAATCCCCAGTGTTTTGTGGGTTTGGTTTTTTTGTTTTTTGTTTTTTTTTTCCTGTGTTTTGCATTTCCTCTATCTTGACTTTTTCAAAGCAGCTCTTCCTGTGCCAGCCTCCTTACACATACGTTTGTCTTCTCCAGGTTGTGTAACTTGTATGTAGCTTCTAATTCTCCGGTCATAATGAGCATATCTATTTAAAAAGTTGTTCAGTCTCCATAGCATTCTGTCGAAGCCTTATCTGCTTGGCAGAGACTTAAAAATTCTTACTAATGCAAAAATAAGACACTAATTTCCCCAGTTTTCCCCTTAGCCTGGGCACTTGAGTGGGCAGGGGGAACATTATGAGGATGAAATGCTTTAGCAGACTCTAAGCGTACTTAGCATACCCATCAGAGCAGAGTGTACGAAGATCACAGCTACCATTACCTCCTGGATCTGGATCTTATTAGTGTTATCAAGCAGTGAATCATCTGTAACTGCAGGCTGGACTTTTCCTTCCAGGTTAACAGGCCTCAGAATGAACTCAAGTTCATCAAATTTTCTGCAGCTAAGTAAACGCAGTATTACTCAAAGTTTTTCTACAGAGCCTAAGACAACAACAAACAGGATAGTTGTTAGTAAACAGTAGTATTTGATGCCTACAAATTGTCTACTGGAGTGTTAATGTGAATCTCTTGGGGGCTGCCCCTCCTCCTGCCCATAATCTGCCCCTCAAAAAGGGAAGCAAAGTTGTCAGGCTGCAGTCTCATGGAAGGGTGGCATGGATAGTTCGTCTGTTGCCTAAGCCAAAGCAAGCTCTTCCTTTGCTACCTGTCTCATTCTTGCTGTCGTTCATGTGAGATGGTCAAACTGGGGACCAGGGAAGAGGAATGCAAAATGCCTTTATGTAGGTACAGAATATATAAGTAAACAGCCAACCTAGAAAGCAGGAGGATGTGGAAAAAGGACAAAACACAATCACTCTTACCTCGCATCTTCCTCCTACTTTCCAGATTTTGCTTCTTTGTTTCATTTGGTGCTTAGTAAAGAAGGAGCTCATTTTTATGAAATATGTTCATGATACGTCTGATACCTTTCTTTTGTAGTGTATTATGCTTCCTATAAAGACAATATAAACCTGTGAATGCAGCTTAAACAGATATCCTATTAAAATAAGCTGAACATGAAATGCTTTGGAAAAGACATCTTTAATATCTACAGATTTCCATGGTTTTCGTGTCATGAAGACTGGCTGTATGCTATTAGACAATTTTTTCGGTAACATACAGTAGATAAGAACATCACTGTTAATAAGAATAATCACATTGCATGCTTTATGCCAATTCTTTTCAGAATGTCATCAAATTACTGGTAAGAATGGATGGCAAGAAATAAATGTAAAATAGACTCTCTTTTATTAGAGGTCCTGAGGGCTGCTATTTTTACAAATATTGGACCATAGTTAACAAGTAAAGCTAAATTAGCAAGCCCAGAGTATTCTGGGCTGACATGGGAATTGCAAGTGACTACAGATGGAAGTGTCAACTGAAAGTTACACTACATTAAGCAAGAGCAACAGCACGACACTAGAAGAAATTTCCCATGAAAGGGGTGGAATCTTTCTCCCTCTCATTGCTGCTTTACAGATTTTGGAAAGCAGAGCTTGCCTATATAAACTCTGTTTATCTGTGAAAAGGATAATAAAAGAGAGTTGGATGCCACAGTTTAGTTATGTCAAGATGTGTAATTTCTTTCAGTTGAAACAGAGGTACACAAAAATGTAAAAGTTTGTGACTATAGCCCAAGTTTCTGGCTTTCAGTCCCCTAAAGAAATAGGTATCCTGTCTCAGTGAGTTGTTCTTGGATTCTTGTGCAACAGTGATGTCTGCAAAGAAAGGGGAATAAGGTAGGTGTAAAAGAAACCCTGCAAAGAAAGAATCATCCATATATTTTTTAAGCAATCAGCATATTATGGAGTAGGGCGGCATGAATCTGAATTACCTATGGCACAGAGCAAAGATTTTTTGTCTCATTAAACAATTCTTTATGCAGATCTGGAGCCTTTCTTCTAGAGGACCCATGGGGCTTTTCTGAATCCTCTATTGAATGTTTTCAAAGATTTCATTAACATTCATGTGATCCTACTTTGAAAGCAAAAGCATCTTCAAAATATACCTGAAGTCCTATATCCTCTCTAACAGCAGCAGTACAAGAAACATGATGTATGAACTAAATGAAACAGAGTGGTTGAAACCACTTTGGGACTAATCTATCTCATGTCCTGGATTTGCTAAAGAATGGGTTAATGCCACAATTTTGTCAAACACAGTGGTATTTGGTGATGAAGAGTTATTTTATTAGAAAAGAATCTGTTCACAGAATAGTGCCACCTAGCACCATATTAGGACATCAATTTGTATGCCTGAAAGAAAGAATGTGATCTATTCACCAGCCCTACTCGCCGCAGAATCCTGGGTTGGAAGTCTTCCACCCAAATTTGGCTAGACTTAGCTCTAAAATCCTTGTAAAATGTCAAAGGCAAACTAAGATGGGGGTAGTTTGTGAGTGTCTTTTAATTTCTCCCAGAAAACCTCTCTATTTGAAGTCTGATTTAGCAAAAAGGCGGTCAATGGAAAAAAAAAGTCCAGCACTATTAATGCAAAAGCCTGTTCTAGGTTTCAGTGGTGGGTTTTGTGGGACATAGTATTTTGGTAAAGACTGGGTTTTTGAGACAGAAATTTTCTATGAAAATTAAACAGGGTTTGGAAGTCTGAGTTAAGTTCTGGTTTGGTATCCCTGAAATCAACTTCAGATATTTCAGTACTTTAGTTTTACTCAGTTAATTTATGGTGTTGTTGACTTATAAGTGCTCTTGGCCTGTTCTGGATCATGACTTTGGAAGTCTTTATCCACGAAGTAAAATTTTTCTCCTGGAACTGAAAGCTGCTTTCCTAGGGGGGCTTACTGGAATTGCAAGCCAGTTTACTATAGTTTTCCAGACATCAAATCTAAAAAAAAATGAGAGAGGAAAAAGAAAAAGGTTGTAAAGCATGCTTTTAAAAGAACTATGCTGCAGATCTTTTTATTTGAAAAGTTTTGGGTTTAGCTTGGATATATTCCTTATACCTGTTGGGAGGAAAGGATAGGAGAAATTATATCTGCCACCTACCAGGAGATAAATTTAAAATGTTTTCTCAGCAACAATTTAAAATTTTTTCTGAAGAATCTAATTCAGTTGTCACTTTATGTAAATATAACAACATTACATGCTGTTGATTGAGTGGAGTCTTTGAAAGATGTATAAATTAATTGTGAGATTTGAAACTTGGTTATCTAAAATATAATGGAAAACACTGAATGCCGTCCACTCCTAATTGGATTTAAAAATTCCAAATCAAATGCCTGAACAGCAGTAAGTCAAGATTATCAAAACCAGGCTAATGAGTTTAGGCTTTTAACTTGTTTTTAAGAGAGTTTCTGATAAATTCTCAGTCTCCATTTGAGTTTGCCATAATTGCTTTACAGTCTGGCTACATGACCCAGTGTTCTGCTGGGCTCACACTGGCAGGGCCTGTTCGGATTTGCCTCAGTTTGCTGCAGAGTTGGAGGGTTTGGGATCCACATAGCTGCAAAACAAACACTGCTATGGTCTCTGATTAGGTCAGGGAATCTTGGAAGGAAGAATTAAACTGGTGATTAAAATTGCTAAAAGAGTGAAGGAGAAGGCTATCAGAAACAAATTCTCTTTCTCATTTTCTATGTGAGAAGAGAACAAGTACTACTGCAGATTATTTCTTTGGCTATTCTGTGGTCCTGGGGTATATCCTTCTCATTTCTTTCAGGAAAGTGTCATTGGTGACAGCACAGTTTGAAAGAGTATAAATGAGATGAACAAAGAGCAGAACAGAAGTTGTTCTTGTGAAATACGAGCAAAATTAGAAGACTTGCTTTTTTCTCTGTTATATAGTCAACTTACTGGACACCAGTTTCTCACATGTACACACATTCAAAATGAGGATTTTTTTCACCAGACTAAATTCTTCCTATGGAAAGATTTCTCTTTTTTCTTGTTACCTCAAGACAGAAAATAAGAAAATCAGCAGTAATGGGATGTTGATGCTAAATGGACTCAGTATCCTCAAAAAGCAGTGGGATGAGTTGCTGAATCTCATGATTTGGGCAGCCTTTTTGTAGGCTATCTAGAATTTATTTCTTAAAATTGTTACCAGTTGTGTGCTTATTTGTGCTAAATAAAGATGCATATAATTCTAAAGGAAGCTAATAAATCTTATTCTTACTAATTCTGGAAGCTAAAGTCTAAATATGAAAATATGAATGGCTGTTAAGTACTTGTATTATAAATTCCAGTCCCATTTATCACTGTCTTCTATAAATTTTCCTTTGGAAGGACCTTCACATCTTTAGAAATAAAACATTACACAGGCCAGGTGCTAATAACCACAATAAGACAAATTCAGCTTGTAGTTCTATCAGCATAAATACAAAGTTATATAGTTCCCTTTTAGTAGGCCTTGGGGAGGAACAACACGCATCCTCTGAGACTTCAGAATTATTGAAATTGATGTTGTTTTTCTTGAAACATTAAAGTGAATGATGAAAATGAGGAAACGAGTGCTGGCCAGAGGTTAGCAAGAGGCAAGCAGTGTGCAGCCATGTCCATGCAGCTATGCTGCTTTGTCTCTTCTGCTCATGACCTGCAACGCCCTAAACACTCTAGTCCTGGATCTTTGTGGAAAAGCAGTTACAAGCTGTGCCAAACTCTGTGATGCTTTTGTGCTCTGAATACATGTCCTCCAGGGTCTAGGATGAAACCACCGCATTCATTTGCACTTGAGTAAAAACTACATTGTTTTTGCAGTCATTTGGCATCATGTTCAAAAAATATAAGGTCAAATTCAGCTCTAGTGTTGCAACTCAAATGATTTAAATGGCATTTTGCCCACCTACATCAGAGCTGGATTTGGCCCATCATCTGGATCTACTTAGTGAATACTGTGCTAAATGTTCAATGCCTTGCACAGGGTTTTAGTTATGTGCTTACCATTGAATTAAATGGGAATTGTATTCTTAGGATCTTATCCAAATTATGAGACTGTAAGACTCTGAAGAGAACTTATTTTTGTTAAAGTTTATGCAGCATCAAGCACACTAGAGCTTATATTACTTTTTAAAATTAATGTATTTTAAAATTTTGCCTAGATTTACTAGTTAGAGGATATCTGCAGTTTTGATGATCAAGGCAGCAGCACAGTAAATCAGAAGTCTTCGGAAACAGATTTGTTGCTTGTCACCATTTGTTGAGTCAAAAGTGATCAAGTAGTTTTCAAAACTAAATTATAAAATTAAGTTTTCAAATGCATTACATTTGTCATGAAAAAACTTCCTAAAAATCCCTTAGGACCTTGTAAATGTTTTCATTTTTGATGCTCAGAATGTTTTCCTTTGACAGAGTACATTCTTACTGTCTCAGGCTCACCTAAACCAAGTTCCTCCAAGATATTTATAAAAACAGTATGCTGATGATGTCTTGGAATGAGATTTTTTCCCCCATTTCTAAGAATCTGTTTAAGCATGAAAGCTTTCTAAATTTCATATTGTCCTTCTACTCTTGGCTGATATTGTTTCAGATCTCATTAAATCGAATAAAAGCAATTATGTAAAATTGCCTAGCTAAGACACTTTAGATTTATCTAGTGGTTGCTTTCATGTAGATTTAATTTGTCTGTCCTGCCTAGTTCTAAATTCATCAATGGTTCCAAATATCTTATGATTTGGGGTACTGTTTCATGATCTTGAAGTCTTTTATAAGCTGGAAGTATATGTGAAATTTTTGTGCTGATCCTTTCTCTGTTGTGCCCGGAAATTCAGTTGCTTACAGGCTGTGTAAGGAATAAAGGAAAACATGGTGTGAGGTAGGAGGGACACAGTGAACATGTCAGGGGTGAATTCTGCAGCATTTACCTATACAGAATACTGATTAATTATGGCAAAATGATTCTCTGAAGTCAGTGGGACAACATATGGAAAAGGCCATCTCTACATGAGCTTTCTAAAAGCAAGTTAAGTAAAAATGCAAGTGCACAGAACTAGTGTTGAATTGAGGCAGTGAATGTACTGGTGTGAAAGTAAAATCTTTGCTCCGTGCAGGAGAGCCGTACTCCTGAGCAATGTACAGTTGTGAATACTGAGGCTGACCAAGATGTAGCCAGTCAGAACACACACCAAGGATCCTAGGGTCATTGTAGCTTATTCTGCAAAGGTAATCACAGAACAAGAGCTGTGGAGCTCATATGAGCATTCATCTAGAGGATGTTTTGCAAGCCAAAAAGGCAGGAAGCAGTAATTGTAACTAATTGAAAACTGTTTGTTCTAGTGCACTACTATTACAAGTCACAGCATGTTATTGACAGAAAGTCAGCCTGTAGAATTTTATGGTGTATCACCTAAAGATAAAAGAAGCTAAATAATGAGCTGGTTAGACATCCTTTTCAGGAATAATTTTTAAAAAAGTATGACCAGAATTGGAGGACGAGTTAATTCTGTCCCACAGATAGATAACTCAAGATTGTTCGTAGATTTCTCTTATAACAGAAATGTAAAACATTGGAAACAAAATATATAAAATATATTGTTATGACTGTAATTAAAGTGAGGAAAAACTCACTGTGGAATGCTCTGGATTCTCCAGAGAGCAGTAAGCAATATATTCTAAGTTTTTGGGAATAGATGTTCTCAGGTATTTAAATTATTTCAACTCTTTGTATGGACTAGAGTATAGATATTTGGTAGGAACTGGAAACATTCTAAACATAACCAAAGGAGTGCTTTCAATTTAATATTCTCTCTTTAACACAGATTAAGATGAAGCAAGTTTAAAGCAATGTCATCTGTGCTACTGCAGCTCCAATCCCAGAACTGACTGCTAAAAAGGATCCAGAAACTTCTTCAAGAGGAGAGGAAATTCATCGTTTTGAGAGAAAAGACTTATATACAGTCTGCATGCCTGAGCAATGCCATTGTAGTACCAACTAATTGAGTGACTTTTGACAGAGGAACAGCAAAAAGGATTTGAATTGGTGAAGAAAGGATTTTTATGAACTAGATTGTATTTAAATTTCCAAGTTGATCCTAGTCACTTGCGGCTTCTGTATGGGAAATGACTTTTATGCAATGCTGAAAGTTGCTGTGGGATTTGCACTTAAATAAATTGAGCTTGATTGGTGTGGAGTTTGGAGGCTGCAAATTAAATGCTTAAAGTCTTGGTGAAGAACATAAAAATAACAATAAATAAAAATAAAAATAACAATAATAAAAATAAAAATAAAGGCTAGAACATAAAAATAACAATATTTTACTTTTCAAGTATTCTATTATCCACTGCTTTTACAGAGCTTATTTTTGTACTTCTGGGTTTTTTTGCTAATGTAAAAAGCACTGGGAATTATCAGAGTCTTCTCTAGGTAGCTGTTGTGGCAGTATTGTTACATATCTGTCTGCAACTCTGTATTCCTGAATATAAGGCAGTTCTGAGCTGCTAGTAAAGACAGTAGAAGCCCAAAAGAAATGAAAATAATTATGTTCCCAACCAGGGAGCAGAAAATGCTTGGCTCTTGATTAGAAAAAGTAGCCAGAAAAAGAATTCCAAACTTAGATCCTTTTGGAGAGAGCCTAGCCCAGTAATTAAGAAACTAAACACTTTATTCTTGTTGATTCCAAAAGAAAGAGCTCATTTCTTTGTTGAGGACCTGGTGTAGAAATTTAAGAAACATCCCAGAGGGATGAAGAGGGAATTTGGAATTATCCCAGAAACTTTTTTGTCTAATAGAAGATGGCTTGTGAAGGAGAAATTGCGCAGAACTTGAGAGATTTCCTTGCAGCTGATAGGTCTGGTTAAAGTTGCTGATAATTTCAAACAAAGAACAAACAATGATCTCTGGCAGAGATTTAGCAGAAAAACTAACAAAACCTAGTCAGGAGACATGCCATTTGGATTTCAGGAGTTTGGAAAAAGCTAAAACTCCTGTTGATAATTTTCCTTAAATTAAAGGGAAGGGTAGAAAATGGGCTGTAATCAGAAGTCAGGGTTATGAAATCTACCAGTTCTTACAGCATTGTCTTTCTTATGTATTTTTTTTCTTTTGAAATTGGGAAGAAGAAATCTGCTTGTGCTAGTTGGATTTTTTACTTCCAGTGTCCTAATGAATAATTTCATTTCAATAAGCAAGCACTGTAATATGGAAGTGTAGCAGAAAGGCAAATGGAGGTTTCAAGTGTGATTTTCACAGCTGCAGAATATTCTGAGTTGGACTGGGCTCGCAGAGATCATCAAGTCCAACCCATAAGTGAATGGCCCATACAGGGCACTCAAACACACGACTTTGGTGTTATTAGCACCGTGTTCTAAACAACTAAACTATTTTGTTGGTTTTTTTTTTTTTTTTTTTTTTTTAATGTATTGACTAGTAGGACTCATAAATGTAGCAGGAGAAAACATCACAAGTGATACACACTGCTAGAGCAGTACAGCATTACAGTACCGTCATCACTGATTTGCATGTAACAGCTGTTTAAATTGAACACCAATACTGCTCTGAGCACTGCTTCAGTAGAGATCTACCTGTATGCTTCTCAGATACACTCTTAATTTGAAAAGCATGGCTGGCTGTTTTATATTTGTCCCCCAAGAATGCATCTAAGAAGAATTGAAATCACAATTATCAAGTCCCAAGTCATAATTGGAAAAGTGTATAAACACACAGAAAATTTTACCCTAATTAGATGGTGGAATCATACACTGCAGGACTGTTTTCAGAAATTGCTTTCAACTTCTGGGTATAATTTCCTCCTGAATTTTTTTGACACTTAATTAGCTATAAAAGTTCCTTATACTTACATAGTCTATAATGACAAATTTAGGATAAAAATTTCTTTTGTGGAAATAAGATTAGTGGATTCTAGGACTCTTTCCTTTCACTTAGTTGCTTGACCAGCTCAATATAGGACTAGTTTATGACTTTTTTTGAACAAATAACCTTTCACCTAACCCTAGATTTGCCTTCCATTTTTCTTTTCCTGGGTGGCTTTTATTTTTAAATCTGGATGTTTCAGTTTTATGCAGGCTGTGTGAAATGGCAGTCTAACAGCTCCCTCCCATTCTTGCCACCTTTCTCCTGACAGGCCCTAAAGCCAGAACGCTGCCACAGAGTTCCTGCCTTCTTTATGTGCACTTCCATTCAGACACAGCAGCATGGCCAATGCTATTGTGCTCTTAAGCCTATATAAAGCCTCTGGACACCCTCCCTCCTCCAAGCCAGCTGCCTTGCCTTGGCCCTGATCCCATGTGCTGAACCTGAAGAGCAGGTTCTGGTGCTGGTTGTATTCTTGCAGCAGAGGCTGCAAATCATACAGGCTGCCAAGGGGTGACCTCTGAGGCACACGGCAGTGACACAGCAGGGATCAGCGGGAAGTGCTGGTGTAGGAGTGCTCCAACTCAGGTAACCCACTACTCAGGAGACTCCTTAAGCCCAACAAGCTGGTTTTGAAACATTTGCTCCCAAACCTTTTCTTGTGGTAATTTTTCAATAATTGCCAGCCCATATAGAAAAATACCTTTCAATTCCATTTCTGGTTGGATGGTTCAGTCTATGAAAGAAACATGAAAAGCAAGATCAGGTTCTTATGATGAATAGATCTATTCATATAAGTAGTGTAGTTTACGTGCCTTCCTGAATAATTATTCATTTAGTTTTATTATGATAGTTCCAAAACGACTGTGATGTGTAAATAATAGTACAAGCCCGTAAGTGGTTACTTTAGGTAAAGGAGTAGTTAAAGCATGTATTCTAATAGGTGCTACAGTAATTGCTTCAAAACTTTTAAAATTTAGAGAGAATTTCTAATGCTTATGCTAACACCTAAGTTTTGTCGTTGTAAGAAAAGTTCTCCTTTTCTTAAGTATCTATTGTACCTACTGGTATGTGTTATAATATATACACATAGTTATTTTCTGTTTTTCTGGCCTGAAATTGAATTAGCCTTTTTGCTTCCCATTGTGGCAAGAAAATAAGGAAAGTCCTGTTCCTTTTATGGGGAGTGATTTCAAAGCCAGATATATCACTTAACATTTCTTAAAATTGCTTTCTCTTCCAGAGCAACTTAATTTACAGCTTTCTATATTTACAGTTTTATAAAAAAACCCCTGTGTTTGTCTTTGTTGGATAAAAGCTGGACAGCTTGAAGTGAGCTATCTTCAAAGTAACAAAATATTGTGCAAATACTTCAGAAAATCAAATAAAATAATCACAATCAAATGTTGCTCAATTGTGTTTGGATCCTACAAGCTAAACTCTGATCAGACGTTACAAGCAAAATGCTGCAAAAGCTGGGATGGGTTCTGTCTTCTGGACCTAAGTTGTAGAGATCTGTATTCCAGCTAGAATCATTCCAAGAACTTTGTGAACAAATTTAATCAAGTCTCCTTTTGATTCTACTTAAAAAGAAATTATTTAAAGTAAGGCTTTCATAGCTGAACCTTGGAAAGGTTGAACTGCCTTATTAGTACACATGATTGCTCAGTTTTGTGTCGCTACTTTATATTGGCAGCCCAGCATTTAATGTTGTTTTTCATGAATGTACTTCTTCATATTGCTAAGAATCTCATATTTTGAGAGAAATATAGGGGAAAGAGAAGATCAGTATGTGTTCTGAAAAATTATGAGTGTTACAATATTCTGGTATTATAATTTCTGCTGTAAACTCTGTATTAGAGACTCACTTTTGATTTATATTTCTTTTGGGAAAGCTAGGGCTTTGCTACTTCTGTGTTGCCTGTCTGACACAGGCGTGTTGTCTTCAAAGATCACCTTTTTTCATCTTTATCATTGGAGTGTCGTGGTTTTGTGTGTGGAGGACACATGATAGAGTATGAGACATTTTTCGTGTCAGTATTCTTTTCCTTTCTGCTCTTTTTTGCCTAGACTCTTCTGAAGTTTTTTCTGTGTGAAGTTTCACCCAAAGGGGAAAAGTTAGGCCATTTTTGTCAGCACCCTGGATTAGACAAATTGATAATACAATCTCATATCTCCTCTGTGTTGCACTAGGCACGCTTGTTAAATGAGGGACTTTCAAGAATGAGTTGTGATGTGGAGTGGTCAGATACCTGCACCAAAGGAGTGAGGGCTGGAAGAGTGGTTTTGGCCCTTCCACTAATGCTTCCAAATCTTTGAGACATGAGAGGTCAATTTTGATGTCTCTTCAGGAGAGCCACTTGCAAATCTACCCTCTCAGAGAGCCCCAGGGTTTCCTTTTCTATGAAGGGCTGGCCAGGTTATATTAGTGAATATAACAGCAGAGGTATTTTGGTAGTTCTTCTAGTCTTTGTTATTCTGTAAAGAAGTTTCAACATTGTGTTATTTTGCTTTAGAGGCATTCTATAATTTTGGTGTTATTGGCACTTGTGTCTTGCATGATTAAAATGATAAATTTTACTAAAGATTTAATTTCAATAAATACTCTGGCCATTTCATAAAGCATAAGCTAAACAGAATAATTTCTTTTCAGTGATCTTGCTAGACTCAGACTTTATACATTCTTACAAATGGTTGTGTGTGGAACTAGTGTAAAAAATCCATATATTTATGGTTTTATGGTTTAAAACAGCATGACTTTATCTGGTGAGATGAAGAGAAAGCTTGAATAATGATTCAGTTTGAAAAAAAACCTATCCACAGGCTCCTGCAATTTAAAATTTTGCATAATAGGAGATCTCCTTAAATTGGAACATAAAGTATTCTTAGTTACTAAATTTGTTGGATTTTTTTCTTTTTCTTTTTTCAAATCCCATAGTTTAAGCTCAAAACTGGGGTTCACATCTGAATCTTAAAATGTCTTCCTCTGCAGTGGGCCATGTATGGTGACCTCCCATTTGGTGAAATTTAGACACAGCAAAACCCTCTGGATCCCTGGTTCTCTCCTGACCATAATGTTCTGTGTGAGCCAGCAAGGTGACATTTGTATTCCAATCTTGACTTTACACCTATCACTGTGCAAGGCTGCCGAGAACTAGGAGGATTTTATGATGGTGTGGTGACATTGCCACCATTGCCATTGGTCAGTGCACACACTCCTCTGCTTTGAAGATTCTGTATCCACCAGGGTCAAGCTGCACTATTTTCCAAATCCTACACTTCCATTGGCATGACTGACGGTCCTACCCTGTCAATTTTACCATTCTTGCTCCTGCTCCTGCAAATCACTCAACTCAAGAGGGAAGCAGGTTAAGATGAGATTCTAAGTAATTGCTGTTGGAAAGATACCTTTCATGTCTGTACTAAGAAGGAAAAGCAGAGCTTGTACAGGTAGGAGATGTTTTTCTCCATTCTAAGCACTGCATAAACAAAATTACTCCTCTTCTGGTTCACTGGCTCCTGTGGGGTTACTCTACTTTGATTTAGAAAAGTAGAGTTTTGCCCATATGGAATTTGAGCCTTAGGAGTGATCTCCTTCTGACTTAAAATTATTACAGTCTATCTGAGTGTATTTACAGTTCCAACTAATCCTTTGCAGATTCTTTAGACTATATTATGTAATGTGTGTTTTTACTTTTATTGCTCTTCCTGAAACTCTAATGTTCTTGTTATTGCTGTTCTGAAAATAAAACATCATAGTAACAAGACTATCATATTTTACATTTTTTGGGACAGCCTCAAATTTAAAAAGCATGTCAAGGTGAATTGCATAATAGAATGAAGAATGCAGACCTTTCTTATTGTGCTCATGGGAAGAAAATAATCATGATGCCTAACCTGAAGCCAACTGAAATGATTTCAGAAATGGAAGGGGAAGGCTTTCCACTGGCTACAGATCCATTGTGATCTATATTTGAACAGTTTGAAAGCTGATTGCTTTCATCAACATCACTTCAAATTGTTCATTGAAATTTCAGGTCATATGTGGGAAAGTAAAGTTTCTTATAGTATGTCACTAAAGTAATTTCTGAGAAAACACATTCTGATTTTGGAACACAATCCTGGAGAAAGAAGATCTGGAGTCCTTGGAGATACTTGGGTGAATTTGATTGGAGTTGATTGAGTGAATTTGAGTTAGTACCCCAGGAAGTGCATCAATAATGGCATAGAGTCAAACTCCAGGAAACAATTGAACTTTACATAAGCCAGTTGTGAATTGCCAAGATGAATCACTGCAATGGCCATTCAGTCTTCTATATTTGCCATTTTTATTGACCTTTTTATAGAAGAGAAAAAGAAATTGGGCTTTTTTCCTGGTTTTTAAGGGTCAGTGATGAAGCTACTACAGAAAAAGAAAAAGAAAAAGAACCGAGTAAGCCAACAACAGATTGCAGGCGTACACACAAGATTTCTCCATGGTCAGGAGGACCTGTGATTTCCTTTTATGACTTTTTGGCTGCTTCCAGAAGAGAGAACATGTTTTGATATTTGAAGAAGTGCACAAATTCTATTAAAACTATTGCAATCGTCAGAGAATACAAAATGGCTATCATTCATTGACAAAATTATCATCAGATTGTATTACAGTTTTTTTTAAATTTCCTGTTGTTAATGATAAATCTGTCCAAAGTAAGATACAGTTACTTCAACACAAACATTATTGAAAAGCTCGTGATGATATTTTATGTAGGTTTGTACCTCTATTTATCTACAGGGTGAGTGTTACAGTTCCTGATCACAGAATAGTGGCTCTCCACATCCAGTTGCTACAATCTGTAGTTTGGGATTTCAAGATCATCTCTTCAAGGGGTTTTTCTTGGTTTTTCTTACTTCTTTTGAAGTAGAGGCTATAGCTGCATGTAATAGAGTTCATTAAATACTCAGTCTTAATCATGTGTGATCTGTTGTCAAAATGTGGCTTCTCAGTCTTCTCTCTGTTGCTTCTTAGAGCATCAATCATTTCTAGAGTGCCTGTGAAGTCAGACTGCAAAAATCTTCTGTCTCTGTCTTTTCAGACTCCTCTTCCACCACTTTCCCTATCACCTGCCATTTTGGAGTGATAGGCCCAAAGAAATATCCGTAGGAATCTAGAGCCTAAGGACTAAATTTAAGATCTAATAAAATTCTATCTTACTTCCAGGCCCACCAGAAAAACTAATAATGCTATTTTTTTCTAAAATCTGTTTTTAAAAATCCATCTTACAGTTCATCCTTTTTTGCTTTGGTTTTTTTTTTTTTTTTTCTTCCAGGACATATTTTATTGTGATTGTGTACTGGGATGACAAAGTAGAGGTAAGACAATAGCATACAGTTGGCTCTGTGGTTCAGTTATAGTAGTTTTGATTTTAATAATCCTAGCTGGACCTAGAGAGAATGAAGCCATGTACATGCAGAAAGAGTTGAAGTATAGACAGTCAAGGGAATCTAAGTGCATTCTTTGGTTAGCATATGCTGAACTTTACACCATTGTTTCTGCAGTGTGAATAGACATAAAAGTTAATTCCCCAAGTCTATTAAAATTCTGGAATCCATTTCACTTTATCAGTATGAACTTTTGGATAACCCTTTCTATTTCTTACAGAAAAAAAAAATCTAATTGACTTAAAGCTTATTTAAAT
The DNA here is from genome assembly GCA_013401135.1 of Cettia cetti. Classification (NCBI taxonomy): domain Eukaryota; kingdom Metazoa; phylum Chordata; class Aves; order Passeriformes; family Sylviidae; genus Cettia; species Cettia cetti. The sequence continues at coordinate 11,732 of VZUI01043514.1, read as the reverse complement.
GTATATCAGTTCTTTTTTTATAAGAATAAAGTTACTGTAATGCCACAGTGGACAACTCCTGCCTTCCTGCTCCAGTTAAAAGACCAACCAACTTTATCAGTGCTTTATCTAAATAAAGGTTAAGCAAGTTTTGCTGGAAGTATTGCCAAGTAGATGATGAACAACTTTTTTCTCCAATGTAGTATAGTTTGACTATAAGAAACATAGCTCTCAATCTCTATTAAAATAAAGGACTATGATTAAGTCCTTTCTCAGGAACATCCTGGACTGAAAAAATTCAAATAACAATAAAACCTTTCAATATAAGTCAGTCATTATATGGTGAAGAACATCACTAGTGACATCACTAATGACACTACATTGAGGAGTTCCTATTTGTCTTTTGAATGCAGAGATAAATGTGTCTGTGTACACCTGCTTGAGAAACCTGCACTAAAATTGCCACAAACGAATATATTTGAGATGCCTCACACAATACATACTATTGCTTTTTGCTGTAAAACTAAAGGAAATCCGAGTCATTGCAATCTTAGAATGTAATGCCAGACAAATGAGAACCAGACCACAAACAATGAAGCCAAGTACATCATTATAGGTTGAGTAATGTGAACGACTTACATAAACTATGGCTGAAACTCAAGATTTAGTAAAAGACCATCACCCTTAATTGCATAACAACAATTAAAAACTCATTAGTCGGCAAGCTGTCCATCAGGAATAAGAATCTCATCAATTGAAGTCATAAATATTTAAGGAGGACAATTTTTCATTTTGATTTAACCTTTTGTCTTACCTTTCTTACACTATGAATTGCCTGTCATTTATCCAAATGTTTCTCCAAAAAGGGGAAATAATTGCATTTTTTCTTCACCTAGGCTCCATTTCCAGCAAGCTTTTCCAGAAAGATTTTCCAGCAAGATTTTCAGCCCAGGATTCTTAAAAAAATCCTCTGTCTCTCTGAAGACCTTTCTTATTTTACTGACAGTGCTCTGTCATGAGATTAGTTTTAGGTTCCTCATTTGCTGATCCATTGGTTACATATAATAATAGTTCAGGTGATCCTAACCTGCTCTTGAAAAAAAATAGTGTTGTGGCTATTAGGAGGGTCCACAGGATTTGTGATTTTTTTTTCTACTCCTTGTTTTAAAAAAAAGTATAAAAATCACTTATCAAACAGGTCCTGTTAATGCTAGCTAACACCCCTCTTAGGCATTTGCTGTCTGCACTGGAAGTCATTCACTAAGAAGCACCATTTATAAGATGCACGCCCACATGATGAAATAAACCACAAATTATCAAAGGCTTTAGGAGTTTTAGAAGACTTTGGATGAGACTGTAAAGAGACAAGGCATCAAACTGAGAACAAAACTTAAGTCCTGCAACACAGTGTTGTAACATCTCCAGTGTGCTGTCACACAGCCACATTAAGAAACTCTCACTTCTTCTTAAGTTGCGTCAAAGACCATGGAAATTGTCTGATGGCAGGAGGTACCAGATGCTGAAGTCTTACTAAGAACAAATGCATGAGGGATTTTTCTAATGTATATTTGAAGTGGTTGGCCATGTGATCTAAATGTGTGGTGGCAGACTATCCCATAACACATTTGAGAGTGCTAAACACTCTTGCTGGAGTCAGCTTAAGGATTATTAAGATTTTCAAGAGATGATCCTAAAAATGTGAAAAGTCCACTGATTTATGAGCTCATGATGTTCCTAACAACAACAGTAAATGGCAGGAGACGATTTACAGGGGTGTAAGTACATTTGAAATGTACTCAACAACTAATGTCCAGAGATTTGAAGAAAAGAGAGCTTTTTAAAGAGTGAGCCACACTAAATTAAATCTGGCAATTGTGTGGTGAAAACATTCCTTGGATTTCATAATCATAGGGGAACTCATCATTAGAATTAATGCAGAGAGGAATTTGTTTGCTGCCATCATGGATAATAAGCAGAACAGAACAAACAGTCTCTAAGCAGTAGCTAGTTTAGCTTTTTATGGCTCAAGTTTTCCAGTTCCCATTTTAAATACCTTCAGGAGCAGCAACAAATCTAATCTTACTTCTGAATTTTTTTCCTAACAAAATTTCTCATAACAAGCAGCACAGCATTTGAGTGGGAGACAAGAGGTGGGGATTTGTTGGTATCTTCTGAAGACATATCTAGTGCAAGTAATGTGACTTTACAGACTTGTTACAGCAGATATTTTCTTTTAGTGCCCTTACACCTGCATTATCATAGATGGACTATTGATTTCAGAAGAGAATTCAAATCTTCACTTAATCTTTGATGCGGAGCAGAAGTTCCTTCCTAGTTCAGGGGGTCTGGAGTCCAACTAGTAAGAAAAGCTCTAGACTTAAAACAATTTTATTCTGTTTGACAGAGAGGATGAGGATGATCTTAGAGGCTAAAAGTGTATACATCTGTATGATTGCCACTGAGATATTTGTGAAGTCATCTTATCTGATGATGAGAGGGCGTCCCCAAGTTAAATAATCTGTACCCTATCTACCAGCATGTTAATACTAACTTGGATGAAGAATACTGGAATGGACAACTTGTAAACTTGTAAGCAATTCTTGCTGACGCATGCCTGGATAAATCCTGCTAAATCCTAAATATGCTGCTGAAAATTTCTGTTCTGTTCTGTGAATATTGACAAACTGGATGTTAGCTCTTCTTCTGTAACTGGTTCTTGATAACACTTGGTACACTATGCTCTATCTGGGTTTCAACACAAAAAAGATTTGATACCATTGATTAATCTCTCTGAGTTCCAGACATAGCACAAACTGAAATATTCGTAACTAAAAAACTAAACAATTTTTCTTTAAGTTGAGGCATTTTCTTTTCTACAAAGAGTGTTACTTGATCTACTTGAAGAGCCAGATGTATTTTTAAATCTGAAAAAAATAAAACTTGAGTTTAAATTAAAATACCAAAATGGATTGTTGATTATGTCAATTCTGATTTCACTTGTTTTCCAAAAATTACAGACCTATAAAGTTTTCTGGTTTAATTGCCTGTAACTTTTCCAGAAATGGATGACACTGACCTGTTTTTTCCAATTAAATTGCAAATTAAATACTCAGACCAAATAACTATGTCAACTTTATTATCCAACGTCATTAATTTTTCTGGATATTCTGTGATGTATGCTTCTGGTCCTATCTTGTGTTTCTTGGAAGTGAAGAGCTGCAAAGTGCTAAAGAGAACCAAAACACTTTCTGGGGTATTTCTGTATGCTACATAGAGAACAAAGGTTTGTGAATTAGATAATTCGACTTGATCATACTATTTAGATTTGACAATCATAGATATCAAGATTTTTCCAAGAGTTTTGGGTTTTTGTTTGTTTGGTTAGTTGGCTTTGGTTTTGGGGTTGGCTTTGGTTTTGGTTTGGTTTTCTTGTTTCATTTATAGTATTAACATTAGTATCCTTATTATTTCTACTGTCTTGCATTGCATCTTCTTTTGATGGTGGTGTGTGTGTCTGTCTGCTATACTATAGCGATTTTGCAGTCCAGTTCTGAGAAGTATAGATAAAGTATAGATCAGGCACAGATCAGCCAAAGCACGAAGTCAGGATGCATGCTGATTCTGGAGAGACAGAGAATTTGGCATAAATCCAAACAAGTTAACAGTTTAGTTAAGCAATATTTTTGGAATTTGCCTGAAATACCATTATAAAATTAATGAAGAACACTTAGTGACTCATGGCTGCATGATCTTTGATCTAGAGCTAGAAGCCTTTAAATTCAATTTCATTGTATCATTCAGTGGCAGTCAAAACTGTGCTTTCAAAGGTCCATTGCCATGTAAAGATTATATATTTGTAGATTTACCAGTGAATTTTTTTACTACATCTGGTCTAATCTAAATTATTCACAAAAGATTACATTATTTATCTTAATTTTATAAATACAACCTAAACATCAAAATTTGATCACAAATGTTCTCAAGTCACATTGGAAAGCATTCAAAATGAGGCTTTCTTAGCACTTTAACAACACTTATTGTTAAAAATATTTGTCACTCAACAAATTCAACTAAGTGTCCTCAAAATGGGAAGTAAATTCATACCAAGGCCACTTAGTGATTGTAAAGAAGGAAATGAGGGAGTGTGAGCATTCTTTATCAGTAAGCCAAAATACTTCATAACTGAGCAAATTTCTTAGTTCACCGATGTGAAACTGAGACCCTGCACTGCAGGTCAGCTTTTTTTGTCTCTATTAGAGTAAAGCAACCCTTCCCCCACATAAAAAGTGGCAGGACAAGAGGTTATGGCCTTGAGTTGTGACAGGAGAGGTTTACACTCAGAACTAGGAAAAATTTCATCCATTAAAATGTAGTGAGGTATTGGAACAAGTTGCCCAGGAAGTGATGAAACTGCCATTCCTGGAAGTGTTCTAGAGGCTGTGAATATCACATTTGGTGATATGGCTTAGAGGTCAACACGGTACTTCTGGATTAACAGTTGGACACAATGATTTTGGAGCACTTCTCCAGCATGAATTGTTCTAAGATTCTGTGTCCACATCTTCTTTTGTTCATGGCCAAGTGTTTCAAATTCTTTCTAGGCTCTCCAGACTCTCAACACTGAAAGTCTGTCATTCCTGCCTCATTTCATATCCTCCCCACAATAATCTGAAATGCTGGAAATTACCATTTTTGTCTTAAGAACTGCATTTTTCTAAAATCAAAATATAAAATTCTTCTAGAAAAAAAAATCTGAAAAAAATTTCCAAAATAGCCCTAATACAAATTATATTCAGAAATGTTCCTCTTATTTGGAAGTCTTAAATCTGTATCATATTTGGAAGCACTTCAAATCCATCACTTTGGCCCACATCTTGGGAAATCAGGACTATTAAACTTACATTAATTGAAGGTATGAATTCTGATAAGGCCTGAAATCATTTCCCCTTCCTGAAACATCTCTCCCTTTACCATTAAATTTCAGAGACAGCCATCTGCAACAGGGGCAAATGCAGCTTGCTCAGTTCATCTAACCTATATATCAGAGCACAAACAGATTTTATTTATTCCAAAGATTTCCAAAAAGCAATTTCTGAAATAGACTCTTAGGTCCATAGGAAATTGAATAAATCTGATTGTTAGCAGGGATCTCCGCACAGGAAAGAGTTAATCATAATTTTGGTGCTTATATGAAAGTCTGGGACTAAACCTTGGTACAGTGCTCAAAAGCAAAAGCTGTGACCTGAATTGGCGTTTTCTCTGTGTGTGCAAGAAATTAGTAGCTAGTTAACAAAGTGATTGTGAAATTCTGTCTACTGGCAATATGTCTCTTAAAGGTTTAAGGGCCGTGGGTTTAACAGCTGCAGTTTCATAGTTCAATTCATATAAATAATTTCAATAATAATTTTACTAATAAAATCACAAATTTACCATGATATTTATCTAAATACTAAGTTACTATTCATTCCTTAGTTGTCAAACAAGTGTGGTTACAGACATTCCACAGAATATTTTCAATTGTTTTTTAATTTTTTTGACAGATTTTTGCTTAGAAGAGATAGAAAACGAGTTCTACCCGTCATTAGAATGAGAATAATTAATTCTTGTTTTAGTATAATTGAATGTTAGCGGTTGTAATTATTGTATATTAATAACAAGGTTTAATATCTGTGGTTTTAGTGATACTATCTAAAGGTAACAAAGACTAAAAAAATTAAGTTATACCTATGCAAACTTTTCCAGCAAGGATCATAAGTAGGAAGTCTCAGAGAAGTTGGAAGAAGGTCCCATAAATACCTACCTACCTGTGAAACAGAACATATTTGTTCCCCTTCTAAATAAGCAACTTCCAAATGAAAAATTTTATATTATATATATAATTCTCATAATGTTACTTTTAGACTTTATGATATAATTTTGTAAAATGCGTAAACTAATTTATTTTACAACATAAATCAGTAAGATGTTTATGAACATTATTGTATATTTTTTCAATTATTTTCTAATACAGCATTGTGGAACTGTGACATTAAATTATAGTAATTTCCTATAATCCTGTTAGACACATACAGAAAAGATACAAGCCATAGACAACTGACCAGATGCAAAAGATTTGACAACACCATTATATATTAATTTTCAAATTTTCAAAACCTTCTGCTGGATGATCAATTGTTAGTAGAGCCTCCCTGTCCTATCAATGAGCAAATTTTCTTTTGAAGAAAATCACCATACTCCCACCTGCATCTATTTGAGTTTTGAGTAGATGGTCTTTGAGGTCTTTGAGACTGGGCTGATAGTGCCAGCCACTGCAGTCACCACACCAGGCTGGGGGATTTCAGATTTCAGGGAAGGCAGAGTAGAAATGAAGGGTTGCAATTGCTCACCTGGTGCTTGCTCCTGGGAGAGACAGGTAGAGTCACACTTCAGCAGGGTGACCACTAAAGCTGATGACTGGCAATGATCTGTGGCTCAGAAAGGAAGGTAGTGTTGAAGTCCTTTCCCCACTTCCTGAGTGGGTTGGGGTGTGCTGAAGTCTCCTTTCAGGACCAGTTGATGCTGCAAGTACAGCCCATCCACCACAGGCTGTGTTCAGCTGCTGAGGAGCTGGAGCTCACAAATTACAGGAAACAGCTTTTCCAGAAATGAACGCATGTTCCTGAAACCACATTTAAAATTAATTTGTTAAATTCTACTCTGAAAACCCCTAAATTCTACCTTTCTACTCGTTCTTGGTCCTGCTTCTATTCCTTAGGGACTCCTGATCTAACTTCATGTTGCTGAACTACCAAGGCTGGTCAACACAGCAACATGTGTCTTTGTCATTTAAACAGGTCAAGATATGGACTTAAGGCTTCAACTTTTTAAAAGTTTCAACAAATGAGTGATTATTTTGCTGACAGCCACTCTGGGTCACCAGCCAAGAATGAAGAACTTGGTGGTGAATCTGATATTGATTTGGGCAGTTGTATTTGCCTTCACGGTAAAAACAGGTTTGGACAATGTATTAAGGAGGAACTAAAAAACATTATTTTGTTCTTCAACAGGCATTCCTATGTGTTTAGGTAGATTCAGATTAAGGGTTTTGGCACAAATGAATGAAAAAGTGAGGGCAGGAAAATTCAGTTTAATGACTGAGTTCTCTTGGGTAATCATCCAACAGTTACAAGATATGCCAGGCTTGGCAACAGGGCGTAATTCTGCAAACAAGATACTTTAATATAAACTTAGTTATATCACTTTTTCCTGTTTACTAAGGTTCTGGCCTTAAGATAACACAAATAATTGTACTTGAGACAATTGCTTATGATGAGCCAACTCTGTTGAAATAAAGAGCTTTTGAAATTTCTTCTTGCTTTTCCCAGGGATTTCTGTTCTAAAAATGGATTATGATATGACTCTAAGGAAACTTGGTATAGCAGGAGCTTTAAAGAAAAAAAAGGAAAAAAAAAAGAAAAAAAAAGTTTTTGGTAAAACAATAATTTGAGAAGGACTTATGGAAGAGGCACTTATATTAAAAATATTCACTGTATGTCCAGGATAACCGGTTGAATTATTTTACAATATGCATTTTGTTTAGTGATAAAAGCTGTATTCCTGTTGGGGTGCAAACTGAGAACTAATCCTTTGTTCTCACATGTTTATTGCTTAAAATGTGTCAAAATGTCTCATGTTAACATCCCAGCCAAAGGAAGCCTAAAGGACTTTTATCACTTTTTTTTCCAAATCCTCCCATTAATAAATTTTACTTTTAGTGAAATTACCAACCCTTTGCTATATAAAATAAAATACTAAGTGCCTACAGATTATAAACCTGTTTGAGTATTTGACCCCAGCACCTTTGTGATTACTGGAGTGGAAAATTTCTACTTTGTCACACTCTCTCTGACACCATATGATGTCTGAATTTTCTCCTACTTTGGGCATCCAAGAAAGGTGAAAAATGCTGTTCTTCCTAGCCATGGAAATGGTTCCTTAATAACCCATCTTTTTCCCATCGTGAACTATACCTGTGACAGTTCCAGTGAGGATCTGTCAGACTGACTCTACAGAAAGTACTTTGTGGTCTTCCAGGCCCTGCTCTCTTTCTTGACTCCTGAAATGCATAGCCTTGGTCTAACACTGTGGCTGAAATGATTTAACACTCCTTCCACTCTTAGTGCTAAACCTCACATATATGGACCAACTCCAAACCCACCAAAAATCTCTTTCTGCAGCACAGATCCTGTTATTGTAGGAAGCATAATTTTAATTTAATGATTTACCACTGTCCTATATTTCATGGTAGGTATTATACTTATGCTATCTATGTTATTTGTTTCCTATCTGGTGCTCACTAAAAATTGGTCATTACACTTGACAGTTTCTCTACAAGACCCCATTCTTGTAATCTTTTTCTGTTGTTATGGGCACGTTATGATAGATGCAAAAATCCACTGATGGAATATTGAGTGTGAAACTGGGGCCACTGGATCCCCTTTGTCTGTGAGGGGACAAAAAAGAGACACTTCTTTATTAATAAATGTTTAAAACTTTTATTATATAAAGTGGTGTAACAAAGGCATATTTTTCAAAAGAAAAGTTCATCATTTCGGACTCCTACCAATTTTTTTTTTTTTTTTTTTTTTTTTTTTTTTTTGAGAAAGAGACTAATGCAGAATATGTTTCCAAAACACTGGCACCATGAAGCCCTTAAACAACGATATATTTAAAATACTCCTTTTGTTTCTGTTTTCCATGTGCTTTTTGCTGAACAATCCAGTTTTTCAAGACATTTCAGAAAGCATTTCAAAGACTGTAACTTCATTAGATGTGACCTCATCAGAAAGCCATAAATAGGTGATTATGGTTCCAAATCAACTTTAAAAGGGTAATTAAGCATAGCTTCTTCCATTTTATCTGTTCTGGATATAATTGATATGCTGCAAAAGTCTTATATCAGGCTATGCTGGGAAGCTAGACAATGACTCATATTGTAGCTTACTAGTTGAAATAATGAAGTTGGGCATCTCTATTTTAGTGATCTCTGCTCTGATAGTACTCCAGAGAATATTTTAAGTATACACTAAAAATACACTAAAAGGGAAAAATACTATAAAAATAGAATTCGTAACACAGTTGATAACCTGGCAAGATCAGATAGCAATAGGTCTGGTGAGGGCCCTTCATAAGAGCTCTCTTCCTGCCAGTAAAAACAGTGCTGGCAGAAGCAGAAAGCCCACCACACAAGGATGTGTGTCCTTCTTAGAGGGGTCTGTGACATCTGTTCTTGCAATCCGGTACTTTTAGCATCAGTACTCTGGTAGTGAGCTTACCAATGTATAACCTCAAGTTATATGAAAGTATGAAATCATGTATTTTACTCTGTTGCTTATTTTGTCTACCAGAAACTGCATTTTCTTTCTCAATCACATTTTATGTAACTCTTCTGTTACTATACATTAGCCTACTCATTGCTTTTTAACTGCAGGTGGAACTATTATTCAGTGGCAGCAAGCGAACCTTGTAATGGAACTTGGAAGTTCCATTGAATATTGATGAGTTACCTAAATTGGTTTGAAATGATTAATAGTGAACCATTTTATTATTATTTTTTAAATTATTATTTTTATTTTATTATTTTTTGTGTGTGGAAGCTGCAGTGAAATATAGGTACTTCAGGCGGCTGCCCCATGTGCAACTGTGGAAAAACCTCTGGGGCTTCCTGGTGCAGCATCAGCCCTGGAATCCTCACCCATGTCCTTCCAGACCCATATTCTGGACACCACCCTACAAGGTATGTCCCCACAGGATAAGCCTTCACAGGTTTGAGAACAAATAATCCTCCCCCCTGCAGTGCATCTGGAGTCCAGGTGGGAAAAGACTAGGAAGATGAAAGATAAATTTTCTTCTAATCCACTTCAGTCCAACTCTCTGAGGAAAGTCTGATGTGCCAGGGTGGGTGTGATTACATGTCTGAGGCCATCAGCATAACCAGGCCTACTCTGAATGCTTCATAGTTCAAACCTGATTCTATTTTTTTGGCATTCTGCAGCTGTTGAAGACTGTTACCTGCATAGGATGCTGTACAGTGTACTCACAGTACACCAGATACAGTCTGGTTTCTCTTGAGTTATCATGGATCTCAGATATACACTCCAGTTAGTGATCTGCACATAATGCTTGCGTGCACCCACATTTCCTCTCTATAAATTCCTCTCTGTAGATCACATCAATGTAAATTTTCAAAGCTAAGAGTTCTAAACCAAGTGAGAGGTGCACATTCCAGGGACTCCAGCTGAGCTCTCAAATAGATAACAGTATTTTACACAAATAATAAGAGAACTGAAGTTCACCATGGGAGTTTTCTGCTATGAGTACCACAAAGGCAGAACAGATGGTTTTGTCAAGGAAGTAGGCCTTGGAAAATATAATATTATATTTTAAATGTGACCAAAGGTGTTTAATCATACTTGCACTTGTGTAAATATGGAACAATTAACTTACAAACGATGTAGTAGTTGTGGTATAATTTCATGCAAGACAGATCATTATCAGTTGCAATCAACTGCTCACTCTTGTTTAAACATGGTTATCTCAAAAAACATAATTTTTCTCAGGATGTGACTTTTTTCTTAACCTTCTCATCTGTTTCTCCAGTGTGATACTATGTTTAAAAATTAATTTCTTTGCCGGTAAAATTTAGTTGTTTCTTTCCAATCTAAATACAGTAAATTTCCCCAAATAAAAAATAAATTTAAAAAAAAAATCAAGCCAAACCAAAAGCAAACCAGTGCAGTGGAGTTATACTAGTGTAAGAATGAATCTTATGCCACAGTTTCATGTCTGAGAAGAACTCAAGTCACATCATTTGATCCAGATGTGGGTCTAAAACATCCTCAATCCAGACTCAGGAAACACTAAAATTTAAGACTCTTTCCACAGTGTTTACTTGGCCAAGTCGTACACGTGTTATTTTCTGTTCCTGGTTTCCTTATTAAATGGAAACCTTAATGTATCATTTTGTTATTTATGGTCTACCATAAAAACTACAGGATATACAATGTGAAGAGTTAAAACTAAGGAAGTTAAAGCTTAGCATTTGGCTTTCCTGACTTTGTGTGAACATTGCTTTATTTGTGTTAGCTCACATGTATTTTCTTACATAAATTTACTTGCTTTATGGAAATTGCAAGAGTTGCAAGGCAGCTTTTGGCTCTCTCAAAGCTGCTAGTCTGTTACCTCTTTGCTCTTTAGAAATGATATCATGTCTGTTTACGGCAGGTCCCAGATGTGAATTCTGACCAAATGGTTAAATAAACAGCGATTATTCTATTTGACTAGTATGAAATCTACTATGAGGGCAAAGGGAAAGCAATTACTCCGTTTAAACGATGGTTTGTTTTAAATCCCCGTTTTGATGTTGCAATAGGCGGGACCGGACTTTTCCGCGCAAACCTGTTCCGCACGTACCGCTCGGTCCCTGAGCGGCCCTGGCCAAGGAGAGCTGTGCGCTCCCTCTGCCGGCATCCAGGACCCGCTCCTCCCGCTGCTCCCGCCGGGATCGGCGGAGCGGGCACCCCCCTCTGCCTCCCGCCGGCTCACACCACCCCTCGGGGCCCGGACTGCCCCGCACCCAGCCCTGCCGCCGGCCCCCGGGAAGGACAGAGGAAAGAGAGAGAAAGATGGAGAAGGGAAGGGAAGGTTGCGGGAACGGAAGGGAAGGTTGCGGGAAGGGAAGGGAAGGTTGCGGGAAGGGAAGGGAAGGGAAGGTT
>VZUI01043505.1:0-13383 GCA_013401135.1 Cettia cetti | reverse complement strand
GAAAGAAAAGATAAGAAATAATAAACAACATGAGAAACCATGAAAAAGAACATCTGAGGACTCCGTGTTGTTTCTGCGTCTGGCTTGGGGCTTTCCAGAGGGCAAAGGACTTTAAACCACCTGAATCTCGGGAAACCCACCGAACGAACCCTAGACAAAACAAATTTTCATGTCAAAGATAGTGATGATGAAACTGTAAAAAAATGAGTTTTGAGTGATAAATTAAGATTTTTTTTTTTTCTGATTACTCCTTGTATTTAGAACAATTTTTTTGAAGTCCAAGAATCTCTGGATAAGTTGACTCTTTTTAACATGTTCATGTTCATGTTTTTATGCTCATGTGTTTATGTTTTTCTCAATATCATAGGACATATCAGCAGCATGTGAATAATTTATTGAAAATTACTTTTTACATTATTAAAATTTAAACCTAATAATGAGAAAGTACATGTTTCCTATAGGTCTTGATAACAACTTGATATTTTCTTTTCAATAAAGCATATGAAAACACCAAGATAAAATATAGCTCTGTTTTTATATGATTTTTAGCTGTAACATTCTTCAGGCAAATTTAATGAAAGTTTCATAGAATGCTCTATTGCCCATGAAAGAAAAGAATTTATAATGTATGTATTTCTTTTCCAGTAGATACAGAGAAAAATCTTATAAACACTTTTAATAATCATAATATTAACATACTTTTTTTTGACAATTCTTACTCAGAGATTGTTGTAGAGGTTGAATCTGCAGTCCATCAATAGAAGACAATGAAAATTTAGGTTGAAATGTTAAGTATCTCGATTGATGAAGATGTAATGCAAATGTGTCATAACAATTTTCAAGTATGGGACTTAATAACAGAGGATATAAGCCTCTGGATTTACATATTCTCTTATCTTATAAAGTGTTGTACTTCCATTGATTGCATCAGATTTACTGTATACATCAGGATTAATATTCTCAGCAAGTACTATGTTATATAAAATTAATTTTACTTCCTATATTCAGAAAAAATTCAATATACAAGGAAATTCTTTCAGTTCTTTTAAACTTCCATCTTTAGGTTCATTAAACTTATTTTGAGTAATTTTAGCTTAGTTGTGCATGTAGAAGACAAAACTTTTCAAATAATTTTAGATTAAATTCATATCCTTTTTATCAGTAGTATTTCCAGTGCTAGCTTAAGAAAACACACGTGCACACACACATTTTAAACAGAGAAAATAAGATGTAGCTTGGATTAAATAACTCATTCTTCTCTAAATACTCAATGCTGCTTTTGAGATTTTATTATTTTTGGGGCCTTCCTGAAAAACAAGGGGACCATTGAATTAATAAAAAAAAAAAATATTTATGTCCTAAAATGTTCATGAACTCTGAAAATGACTTGTAATAATATGTATGGGGAAACACTTAAAATTAATTGTTATTTGAAACTGAGTTTTGCAAAGAAATAAGATGTGACAAGAAAGGGCAATAATGAAAAATGACTCAAATAATACAGAAAATAAATATAGGTACTCTGTTTATCTCCATTGCTTTTAAACAGAACTAAGACAAGAGCTTGGTCAAAAGGTCAATGACTAAATTTATTTTAAATTTTATTCTGTAATTAGTCACAGAGACAGAAAAACAAAGAAATCTTTAATAAACAAATGCTCAAGGTGATCTTGAAAAATGCCACATGAACCTGCCATTGAAAAAGCAACGTGCAAATTCTCAAGTGCAAATCTTTATTGCAGATCAAACCCAGTTTTATTTCACTGTGCCATAAACATGACTGTGAATCCTGAAATGTGACAATTTCTTTTCTCTGCCCTTACTCAAAAATTTAACTCAGATGATCATTTAAAAATGTGTAATGCAGTATTTCCTAGTAGATAAATCTTTCCTTACATTAGATAAGAATCAAGCATATAACACTTTAGTCCTGAAGCTTGCTGTACTATCTGACAGTGTCAGCTGAAACGAGAACACGACTCTCATTGCCAACACAGAGGCAGGTTCTGTTTTGTTATTTCATTTTTGGTTCCATTTTGATTCCTATGCAATTGCTTCAAAATGGCAGCAATTTATATCGCACCAAAAGAAAATACGCTCAATATTCAGTTCAAGAAATTCTATCCATGAAACACTTACTTTTTTTTTTTTTGTTAAATATTGGTTCTGTTTTCACTCTTGCAGTTTTTTGACTCCTTGATTACTAAGATTGCACCTTCTTTGGATAGATATTGTCACACTAGTTCATTCAATCATTTCTTCAAGCTCTTCCTTGTTTGTTTATGATTCATTTTATAAAAAGTCCCATCTGTCAAGGTCTCTTTTAATCTTTCCTGTTTCTTTCTTTTGCACAGCTAGCCCTTCTCAGCTCAAATCTTGCACACTCTGCTTTTTACAGTGTTCCAATTATCAGTTAAGGAATATACTGTTTTAAGCTGCATGTCTGGACTAGTTTGAAAGCTTGCATTTTGATGGGAAAATGTTCCAAATGGTTTCACACAGATTCTGGCAGATTTATCTTTTAAAATAGTTACAAATCCAGCACTTAACAAGATGACACAGGCTTCTTGGGGTTTCAGCAATTTATAATACTTTGGCTTTTAATGCCAACATCAGGTGCTCATGCAGTCTTGCAATCTCTATTGCTTGATTGTATCAGCTTTTAGATAGGAATTTTCTCTGCTGCTTGTTTTTGAAAATCATTCAGGCCTTATTTTTTTTCAGTTCTGTTTTCAAATGACAGCATCTGTAAACAATTTCTCTGTAAGCTATTTCTATTTATGTATCTAAAAACTTTCTGTGTATATTTAACTATAAAAAGGCATGCAGCTTTTGAACAAAATTTCTGTTTGAGCATAATAAAAGGTCTAGGTTCAAGTACAGGCACTTAGTTAAATATGGTCAAAAGCAAAATAAACCTACCTGAAATTCCAGTAGCAGGATATTGCCAGTCATGTAGCACTTGAAAAAGCCACTGGATCAAAAGAACAATCTGTTTCTTATCTCCAGTTAAGAGCATACATCTGTGATAAAAAGATGACCAAGAAGCCTTCAGAAATCCTCTGCATATTTGCATCTTGATCTAAATGAAATTTCAACTAATCAGCTACTGGTTTGTTTTCAGCATGTGGGTTTAAAAACATATAGTTATTTAGGTTAGCTACTCATGGGTCAACATAAAAAGCCCAGAGCATAACAAAGAAGCAGGAGAACAAGAATTAGTCATTTTGACAAAGCCTAGACTTGAGGAATTAGTAGGCCGGTATGTGGCGGTAAAGTTTTTAAATCTTGATTCTTAAGCAGAAAAAAAAAATTAAAACTAAAAGCCTTGAATACCACCCAGAAAATAGTTAATATGAGTACTATCAATTTGATTTAATTTAAAATGTTATATTTTTGTCTGAACTGGTTTGAAGACAAACAGGAGACTCACAAATTTCTTGTACATGGAAAGTCTTGAACAAGGAAGTCTTTATCTGCCTGGGACTACAAACATTCATGGTGGAACTACCTTTTCTGGTTTTCTTGCTTTATACTATATGTATGTGCAAACATCTGGTGAATACCTAGCTAACTTCATGAAAAACTTTGAAGATAGATAATTCAAAAGGAATAGGTAGAACTGAAATCATCAAATTTGTAAAGATGCATGAATTAGGATGAAAATGAACTGAGACAGAATTTTTTACTTAAGCATTTTCACATATGTAAGTTTTGGGAATGAAAGTTTTCAGTGTTCTTTGATGAACAGAGAGATGGTTGGTTCTACCTCAAAGAAGACTGGAGTCTAAGGAGGATCTTCCAATTTTTAAAATAGTCTTCTCTATCCTGACTGTAACCTTCTTAATGAAAATAAACACAACTTCTCATCTAGTTTCTCTACTACCAGATTATTTTTTACTTCAGCACTGTACAGACTTTTTTTTGTATCCTTAACCTATTTTCAGGCCTGGCAGAAAATGTGCTATTTCCTTCTAATCTTCCAATTTCTTTTCAGAGTTTCTAGTGGAGAATGAGAATGTTCATTCAGATACATCAATAAGGTGATTATTTAAAATTCACTCACTTAAAATCCTATGTTATGGGTGTATTATGTACTTCCCCTTGTCCTCTTCCTCAACACTCACACCTAAGTACAACAACAATTAGAACAGAAAGTATAATTTCTCAGTAAATAATATTTGTGGATCATGACATTCCCATATCCTTCACAAAATGTTGAGGCCCTGAAAAAAAATCACATTAGTTTTACTGGTGGTCTTTTAAATGCCTGAGCTTTTAATGAATTATTGAATGCTCTCTCTCAAAACCATCTTGTTGAACAGTCATCTCCAGGCACAGATTATTTCCCTGTTACACTCTGACCTTCTAAATGCAGGCATATCTTGTATCTACTAATAATTTGGACTCCCCTTGAAGATTTTTACAAGAGAAGCCTTTAGTCTTACCATACATCTTGGATTTTTTTTTAATCTGCTGTATCTTTATACGTTTGCATTCATAATTAGTTTCCCATCCTATTTATATTATTTTATTAGAAAGTCCACTTCAAAATATAAGAAATTAATAGAACTTATCCTAAGGTGATTTTTCTTTCTTTTGTTTCTCTATAGCTAAATTTCTTACATTTTCCTTATGGTTTTCTTTCTCGTAAAACTATAATATTAAATATCTTTGATGAATGTGATAAAACAAAGACCTTGTCATAGTAATGCCATATTTATTTGAGTAAAGGGAATGAAATCTTGCCATTTCAATGAGGATCTATTGGGCAAGCTTTGGTCCATATTCCTGCACTTCTTGTCATCACATTTGTTTTCCTTGTTTTCACTTCATATCAGGTTTTTTTGGGTTTTTTTTGAAATTTCATTTCTTCTGTTCCTCTTCTGTCTCCTTCTTTCCCTTTCTTCCTAGATTTTAGGGATTTCAATGAGAATAATTTTGGCAAATTTTGTTTTTTTCACTGCACCTCATTTCATCTCAGTATATTTTGTTGTAGTCATTCAGTTTCAAATTTTCTGTTTTGTTCAGTTTCATTTTCGATTGACCATATCTCCTTTCCAGAGTGTTTGTTCAATTGTGTCCTCCAATTTCAAGATTTCATCCCCTTTCCTGAGAAGATAACCCCAAAAGGTTGGTCTACATTCTTCTGATAACTACAAAAACAAATTTGAAAGGGCACTGGACTTGAAAGAAAACAATTGGTACTCAGACTAATTCTTTCCTTCTTTATGCTTCTCTAAATATGGTCTTTTATGATAAGTTTTTTTCAATGTAAAAAATGCTTTTTCTTTTTTTTTTTTTTCCCTCATCTTCTTTGAAATTCCTTACTAACTGTCTTTTTGATTAAGGTTATTGAAATTAGATTGTTGCAGTAATAATTAAAAATTTAATAATAACTAAAAATTCATTGGCACTGCAGTGTCTTGTCAGACTGGCCCACAGCCAGGCCATTAAGCTCTCAGACACCTGAAAAGTGTGGCTTCAGTAAACTGCCTGCTGAGAGTAGCTTCCAGCCTATCTCCTGAATGGTGCACAAGGGTTATTGGGAAGAGCTGTTCTAATGGAACAAAAGTGTACTAACAGCTGCAATTTAAATATATTTTGCCAGTGCCAAGTTCTATAACACTGTTTAATGTATCACTTACGACATAAATTTAGTGTTTTAAAAGTGGCAGAAGCATTCAACAGCCACTAAGCACTTAGGGAAGAAGCTTTCTTTCTGTTTCTTATAGAATTTAATATTTGTTATAGAATTGATGTAATGTTGCCTTCATAGACCAAATCAGCAACTCTGCTGAAAATCCTTCGAATAGTATTGATGCATACTAAACCAATTGATATAGTTTTTCATGTTAGTAGCTGTGCTTTATTAATTCTACAAGTTCTTTTGATCACTGGAAAGTCTCATATACTAAATAGTAGCTTTCAGCAGAGACTTATTGGTAGAGGCTCTTAAAAAAATAATGCAAAGATGAAAGAGAGGAAAATGGAGGTTTTTCAGAGAACCACTTGATTCAAGATAACAAAAAGAAAAGGAATGAATAAGGTAATGTTGTTCATCCCTTGTCCTGACTTGCTGGTCATAGGCATTTTGTATAAAAATGATGTGTTTAGAAATGGAAGTAAATAATGGTTATTTATCTATCTATGAAAAATAAGTAATTTGATAGAACAAAAATATTCAATTAATACCTTTTCTTCTGCCACTCACTAAGGCTGACAATAACCTGGTTTTAGCTGTCATTAAAAGTTAGTGATCTAGATGAAGCTGGTTGTCTGGTGTTCCTCAACAGTGCATGGAAAAAAGAAGGAAATGGGAAGAACAAGGTTAGAGCATAAGGAATCTTTCACCTTTTAAATATTCATATAAAAATTCCAATGTTTTCCTCATTTCTGTAAAGTTCAAAATTAAGCTTAGATTATACTGTGATAATCCCTCTGCAGATGTATTATGTATAACATAGGTACTAATGATGTATTTAAATCTCACTAACCTTAATGGAATTTAAGTGTGACAATCATCAAGTTGTTGCCTAATGATTAGCTCTGAAAATGTATATATGTGTGTGTGTATATATGTGTGTGTATATATATATGTGTGTGTGTGTGTATATATACATATATAAATATATATATATAGGCTCTGGCTCTGTCCATATTCCAGGTATTCTGAGATATTCATAGTCTGTTCAAGGGACAGGCTGAGTTTTCATTTTTTCAAAATTATATTTGGATGAAGATTTTAAGGAAATTACTTAGAAACCAGTAGGAATCAATGTTGCTGAATACAAAACTTTCCAATTTGATCATACTTGTATTTTGAAAGTGAAGTGTTATTTCAAAGTCAGAAAGTAATTATATATGTTTATCTTGACCTTAACAAGATTATGGTTTAGTGAATATGTGAAGATTTTTTCTTCTGACAAATGTAGCTTTGAATTAATATAATACAATTATACACTTTTTATCTAAATTTGAAGTTTTTGTTTAAGCTATCATTTACTTATGAATTGATTTCTTTCTAGGCACTTCAGACTACTCTTAGGGAATTTTAGGTCTGGAACAAATGCTATCCAAGGACTTCTTAGCTTAACTGATTTGAAGTGTAACACAGGAACATGACCCTAAATCATGTATGTTATAATTGCTTTTGTTTTCATTTGTACTGCTGTTCCATTTTGATATTACACTGAGCTCTCTTCCCAGTGGCAATAAAACTATTAAATCATCTGTTGTGACCTTCAATTCCATTAAAAAGCTTCCACTCACCTCAATCTCTAAATATAGGGTTTTTCATGACCCTGCAAGAAAATAAGACACTAAATGCAAGAATATTGTGCTCTTTTGTAATTTCATTTCCGTTTCTGTTTTCAAGGAAATAACAGACATTAGAAGAACATTCCTCTTCTATTTATTTTTAATGTTTTTAAGAGTTGTGGCTAATTAGTTGTTTAAGATTGGGTATTCTGTTTCTTTGTATGTGTTTAATTACAATTTCACAAAGCTTCTGTATGATGCTTATCAATCAAATGTACATGTATATTAAATAAGACTGGGTTTGGCGATAGTTATTGACTGATTTTTGTCAAAGTAACTATGGAAATTAGACAAATAATGACTAAATTGAGTGCCAGCTAAAGAAAGCTGATTGAGTATAACTACTATTAGTAGTTTTATGAAACAATTCAATTATGAAATAATGCATGTTTCTCCTAGGCCTTCTACAACTCCCCAGATAAAGACATTTACAGGTTGAAGAACAAGAAATCCATAAAAGTGCTAAAAGAAACCACTCTATGTATTTCTAGAGAAGAAAACTGTCTCACATGTAAAAATCTTACTGTACAAAGGAGAGGAGTATAATCCTGTCTTGATGGGAGCCAGAAGCAGAACACATACTGATTACAAGGCAAATAATTCACTATAGTAGTCTGCACCAACTGCTATGTTTTGATATATGTGTGCTTTTTTTTGGCACAATTTATGTAAGACCACATTCTTTTCAGTTCCAGGAGAAAAAATGAATTCACTTTGTAGAAAAACCCCAAACAAACAACAAAACAACAAAACAAACCTAACCAACTAACAAAACAAAACCCAACAAACAACCCTCTAGGTTTTACTCCATGGTCTACCATGATTGCATGTGACATCTTGTCTCACTACATTTTTACTGGTGAGGCAATTAGCATTTCAGAGCTTCAAAAGAATCAGGTGAATTGGTTTTCAATAAGTCATAAGACATTAGAAACATTCTAGAGCTTGAGGACAGCTAATGTGGCACTGTTTAAAAATGCTTACGTATGCATCTTTTTTAGCTATTGGCTCACCAGAATACTGATCTTGGACAAAATAATGAACACCTTACATATGAAAAGATGAAAAAAGAAATAAAGAACATCAGTGAAAATTATTTCAGTGGGTATGTTTTATAGAAAAAAACAAATAACATCATTTACAATTATTTTGGTAAAATTTTTGATGAAATTACGGGCCGGGGTGGGGGTTTTGTTTGTTTGTACTAGTATATAGTTTTGATGTGATTCACTTTTATTATCACAAGGTACTTGACCTGGTACACATCACACATATCTCAGCAAAAGATAGAATGCTTATGGGGATTAAAAATGACTAAATGACTTGCATCTTAATGTAAATGTACAACTTAAATGACGACATGACACTTCAGAAGATCGTGATTCTTTTTTCTTAACCATTCACTCGTAACAATGAAATGAAAGAAAAAATCCACACATTTTATTTGGAGATGACTCTGGTGTTCAGCAATAGGGAAAAATTACTATGTAGTGCTCTAAATGCTTTAGTAAGCATTTTGCAGTAGAACAAGATGTCTCCCAATACAATTGCAAGAAAAATTAATGAATTGCAAGTTACATTTTCTGTACAGCAACCTTATTTCTGAAAACAGTGGCTTACAGAAGACTTGTGATCATTAGGAAAATCAACAAAACACAAGCAACTAGTGACTTTATTATCCAATTTGTTGGTCCAATAGGAATTAAAATGTAACTTCACAGGAGGAAAAATTCAGTACTTCCATATATGACAAACATGGGATCATTCCTTTTGGTTCTAAAATCCTAGATTCTTAAATAGCAGTCAAAAATTAAAGAAGCAAGTCATAGGGATTCTTGACAAGGTGTTTTTAAATTTTTTTGGGCGGGGGTGGTTTGTTGGGGTTTTTCTGGGGTCGATTTTTCATTGTGGGGGGTTTTTTTGGTGGGTTTCCCCCCCACCCCCAAGGTCTAAACCTAGATATTCTGATCTAGTTGCTTGTTTACAGGTGGTTCAACAACGGTTTTCAAGCACTTAAAGGATGTTAGTTGGAAAAAAATATTTTATCAGGCATAGAAAAATTTAATTAGATTTGTTGGCGGGAAGCTAAAGCTAAACAAATTCCAGCCTTAAATAAGGTAAAATGGTACAAGAACTATCATGAAAGTTGCAAAGTGAATAAAATTCTTTTCAGTTTACAATTGCAATACTAATTATTATTGCTCAGTTGATAGCTTCTGAGTTACCAGAAAACTTAATATTTGGCCAAGAAAACATATTTATCCCTTCTTTGGCTTTCACGTAATTTGATTTGCTGCAAATAATTTTCTTCTAGTTAGCTCTTTGCTAGCTTTCTTGTATAACTGGACTGTCAAAACAAGATTATATACTCTTCACAGTCTCAGCTTTCCCAGGTTTCTTAGCACAGCTGATGATGGATGCCTATCCACTGAGAAAAACCAGAGTGCCACTGAAACTGCCCTCTCCAAGACATTAACATATATTGTTAATCCTTAATGTTTTAATTCAGTGTAGAAAAATGACCAGTTTTAGAGTCTATTTATCATTTAGTACCCCTTGCCTTCAGTTTTTCCCCATTAGCAGATTCCTGAATTAAGATTTTTCTAAGCTTTCTAAGCAAGATTTGTGTAGAAACAGAATGCCATTTTTGGTACAATGTAGGACAAGGCATATTGCAGAGAGAACTAAATGGTGGCTGCCAGTGTGAACTAAAGAACCTCAAACAGATTATCAGGAAGGAACTGGAAACACACTGGAAAATTGGAGGAGAAAATTCTTTTCTCATCACAGCTCTAGGACAGGTTGAGGAATCAAGGTGTAGCGTAACAAGCCTGCTTTTCATCTTGAATTGTACATGTATTGGGTTTGTATGACCAGTTTCTTAGTACAGGGGGGCTACAAGGGTGGCTTCTGTGAGCAGCCACCAGAAGCTTCCTCCACGTCCAGCAGAGCCAAGGCTAGCTGGCTCCAAGACAGATGTGTCACCTGGGGTTTGGTCATTTTCACAGGACACTGTGACCCCCTTGGTCTGTTATCTGTATTGAAGACAGAGGCAAAGAATGTGTAACATACCTCTGCCTTGTCCATGTCCCTGTTTGTGAGGTGACCATCCTCATCCTGCAATGAGACAATGTTATTTCTACACTGCCTTTTGCCATTAATATATTTGAAAAAACTCTTTTTACTGTTCCCAACATTTCTGTCTAGCTTCATCTCCAGCTGAGTTTTGGCCACAGTGGCAAGAAGCATCTCTGTATTCTTCCACATAACCTGACCTTGCTTCCATTTGCACAATTGTCTGAGACCTTGCTTCCACTGAACAAAAATTTTCCTTTCCCATCTTATTTCCAAAAGAAGAATCTTGTTCAGTCAAGCCAGCCTTTTTCCTGCTCTGCTTGATTTGCAACATTTAGGAATTGCCTGCTCCTGTGCCCTTAGGAGGTGAAGTTTAAAAAGTGACCAGCACTAATGGGTGCTAGCACCTGCAAAAACATTTTACCTAGGGAACTTTACTTACTAGTTCCCTGAACAGCCTAAAGTCTGCTCTCTTCCTTTTCAGAGTTGACATTTAGTATTGAAGTAAAAAAAAAAAAAAAAAAAAAAAAAAAAAAAAAAAAAAAAAAAAAAAAAAAATTCAACACTTTTCTTCTCCATACTTATTCCCTTCTGTTCTCTGTACTGTAATGCAGTAGGTCATGGAGAAAGTCCTTGTTTTCACAATACAGAAATACATATATGAGGCCTCACACACAACTTCCTCTTCTTCAGGATGAAGTTATTTGCTACCATGTTGAGGAGTAGTGGGAATAGTGCAAAAATGTTATGCCATGCCTTAGCCCCTGAAAGCTTTAAGTCCACAAAGTAATGTAACCCACTGTAAAATGAAACTAGTGGTTAACTTGTCAAGAAGCAATTTTCAGAAATGTATCATTGTCACCCAGGTAGCATATAATTGTAACTATTACTTTTTCAGAGTAACACTGAAAATACATCAAATTTGTTGACGCTATTCATGTTTTATTTTTGTGGGGCTGAGTTGACAGCAAGTAAGACAAGAACAGCTTGATATAAATATATGGCTTATGTAAATCCACTTAAGAAAATGTTACTTATCATAGTTAAATTATTTTTTTGTCTCTTGATTATATTATTCAATATATTTTCAAACAGTGAAATATATCAGTAACACATGGAGCAAAAATTCATTGAAGAAAGCAAATAATTTTCAATTAGTTTCAACATGAAGCATCAGTTTGATAGAACAAGACAAACAGTGATATTGTATGAGATTTAATGTGTGCTTCATCCAGGTGGCTGGTGCCCACAGATTAGATTTTAAAATAGAAATCTGTCAGGAGCTCATTGGATAGCTATGCTTATTCTACATTTTATTCTTGGAACATAATTATATATACTGCATTTACCTACTTTATCAACAATGCCCAGACCAAGTACTTGCAGCTATACTGCTAACTTTAACTTCTAGCTTCTAAAAGCTGCTGAAATTATGTCTGCAAATTTTTCCTCTTCACACAGAGATACAACCATCAAAATTCTTTTACAGCTCCAAACTGCTTGGTATATCGGTTGTTTGAGAAGCTGTGATACCATTTCTTGTATATTTGTGTCTGATAGAAAAATTTTCATTATTTTCACCAGAGATCCATTTATTTGAAGAGAAACAGACCTATAGCCATCTGTTATCAAATCATCTTCCTCTCTTCTTTTTCTTCTTCCCCTTTTTTTTTAGATGAGAAAATAAGAAAAACACAAAAGCTGTACTTTTCTCACAGCAAAAACTATTCTACCTCCCAGTAGTTCCTTAGTGTTACAGCAATATAACTGTTAGAAAATGTCTGTTCACCTTTGGGTTGCCATTACACCCAGGTAAATTTTGAAACCAATTTTTTTTTTACTGAAAATAAGAAAATACTAGCTTGGTTCTGCAACATATAGTTCATGTTTCTTTGCATTATCCAAATAATATTTTTGTTACAATGATTATCAATAAGTCAAATTGAAAAGCAATAATAACATAGGTTATCACGCAAAATAATTCCTCCTGAAAAGCTATCCTAACTGTTTAGGAGGAATTGAAGAAAGAAATCACCTAATGACAAATAAAACAAATAGCAAGAATACATAAAAATATTGTGATTTAATTGTAATTGCTTGTTACTATTTGCCTGTGTTTGGAAATATGATATTTTCCTCACTGAATTTGTTTGCACAATTTCACAGAGTTTGGAGAATTTAAATTTTCAGCATTAAGCAGATTTTTTAATGTAAACATCCACAGAAAGGTGAAACAGCAAAAGGAGAATGAGTTAAAACTCTTATATTTCAGGAAATTAGATAGAAATTCTCCAGAGATGCAGTATTTTTTAAATACAACATTTATTGTTTACTTGCACATTTGTCTGAGACCTGTTACTTGCCAGTTTGAGGAGTATTAGGACAGATCCCTCAGTTTGGTACATGAGGAAATTGTAGTAAGAGATGCTGGAACTAATATATATTGTAAGGGACTTTGTTTTGGTGTCCTTGTTTATTCATTTTGTTTTGCTCTTTTTTCCAGAGTACTATTTTATAGGTGCTTCTAGTTTTGTAGATTTTCAAACGTTCAGCAAATGCAAAAGTCTCCAGTACTCTGGTGCACAAGTGGTCAGAGAGCTGGAACGCCTCTCCTGTGAAGAAAGTCTGAGAGTTGAGGTTGCTTAGCCTGGAGATGAGAATCTCTGGGGAGACCTTATTGTAGCTTTTCAGTACTGAAAGGGGACTTGTAATGGGCACAAGAACTTTATCATGGACTGTTATGATAGGGTAAAGGATACTGCCTTTTAACTAAAAGTGAGTAAATTTAGATTAGATATAAAGAAGAAATACACTATGTTATGTTACATTATGTTACCTTATATTATGTTACGTTACATTATGTTACGTTATATTATGTTACGTTATATTATGTTACGTTATATTATGTTACATTATGTTACGTTATATTATGTTACGTTATATTATGTTACATTATGTTACGTTATATTATGTTACGTTATATTATGT